>CM044007.1:1435936-1513436 GCA_024085815.1 Flaveria linearis | reverse complement strand
CATTACATTTCACGTGATTGATTAGATGAATGTTCGAATGTCTTGAGTTGGGAAAGAAGGTTACAAGTTGGATGTGATGCAGCAGAAGGTTAGTAATTAAGTTACTAATTAATACCATGCGTCTTGTACTGGGTGATTTTTTTTATCAAGCATGCATTGCTCTATGTTATAGGGCTAGCATACATGCATCATGGTTGCAGGCCACCAATAGTCCATAGAGATGTGAAGGCTTCAAACATATTGTTAAATGAACGTTTCCAAGCAAAACTATCGGATTTTGGGTTGTCTAGAGTTTTTCCTACAGAAGATGCTACTCACGTATCATCAGTAAAAGTTGTGGGCACCATTGGATACCTTGACCCCGAGTAAGTTTTTCCCTTCAACGTTTTTTACTTTTTACATTTACTAGAAATAGAAATTCATTGGAATGTTTGATGAACAACATGCAATATTAGATCACTTAATGATGTAGTATTAAGTAAATAGGTTATGTGTATATACAACCTTTTTGTGACCTTATTTTAAATACAATTGGCAATATAATACACATTTACACGTGCATAAGTAGGGTTGTTGGAAAAACTAGTGGCTGGTCGGTTAATAAACAAGGCGAGCTCGAGCCAAAGCAAACCCACATCGTGGCTTGGTCGTCAGCCGGCTCACTCGCTGACTTGCTCGTTAGCTCATTGACAATAAAGCTTATATTATAATTTATAAACACTAGATAAAATTTTGACATTTTATATTTGAATAAACACTATAGACAAATGAATATTTTGATGTTTTTAGCGAAAAAACTAAATATAAAAATACAAAAGTTAATCATAGTACTTGAAATACCAATATCGTATCATTTCATCAACAAATTATGGTAACACATAAAAAATAACAAAATTGTTTTTTTAAGAAAATAAGAAAGTTGACTCGGGAACCGGCTTGCTTCGTCTCGTTTATAAAAGGGACGAGCTCAAGCCCACATTTTTAGCTCGTTAATAAATGAGTCGGCTTGGCTTGGCTCGACTCGACTCGGTATAGCACGTCCTACACATAAGGTTTATCTTGCAGTTATAATTTTCAAGAAAGTTAGTAATAGGAGCTTATAACTTCTCACTAAAATGCAGATGTCGCTCAACTTATACATTGACAGAGAAAAGTGACATCTATAGCTTTGGGGTGGTACTTATGGAGTTGATTACAAGTCGACATGCAATATCAGAGGATATTCACATAATTCGTTGGGTTATGTCAGCAGTTGAAGAAGGAAATATTGAAGGTATAATCGATTCCAGATTAGAGGGGCGTTTTGACATCAACACTGCATGGAAGGTAATAGAAATCGCGATTGCATGTGTTTCTCCCATATCCATCAAAAGGCCAACCATGAACAATGTGGTGATGGAACTCAAGCAATGTTTGCAAGTAGAAAATACTCGAGCTGAACCCATATCCTTAAACATGGATAGTGTGAGTGATTTGTATCCAAGATAGTGAAGTCTTGAAATCGTTAAATCATGTGAAACTAGATGTTTTGTTTTATTATCTTTAATGTAGTTCAATGTATTGAAGAACCTCATTAGTCACTTCATGATATTAAAAATCCTTGTAGGCTATTTGTTAATCAATTCAAGCAACAACATTCTAGCTTGTTGTTTTTCGATTTCTGGTTCATATTGTCTACTAATTAATTAATTATTGTTTCAAGAACAATTATTAACGAGATATCCAAAAGAGTTAACAAGATATGAATTTTGCAGAACAATTGTCTACTACTTATGCAAAAAAGTTAACGAGATGAGCTTTTATATAACAAATTGAATTGCTTGTTTCTTTGGGCAACAAATTGAATTGCTTGTTTCTTTGGGCAACAAATTGATTGTATTTTTGGCATATAAAAGACTTGATCATCAAAAACCACAAATAAGATTACTATTTATAGGCAACTTATATCCGTTGTGAACCATTGTGTTTGTTCAAAAACCAAATACATTGGTTGACTATTCAGTTAAAAGAATAGAAGAAAAGATACGACAATTCAAATTAAAGGCATGCCCCAGTTTTATATTAGAAACTTGAAACCCCGTAACTTTTAGCTAGTGAATTTGAACACGTGATCGTTACATACAAGTTAAACCGGGTGATGCTCAATGTATGCCCTTCCATCCTCACTATTTTACTTGTTTCACCTGCTCCCTTTGATTTATCAAATACATTAGTATTTTCATATGATTTTTTCTATATTAATATTATCCCTTTAATTGATCCAAAAGTAAGAGTTAACAAGATATGAGTTTTACGGTAAAACATTCAATAGTGTTGTTAGGTCAGATTTATATATTACTAATTATCAACTTATGATTGCTTTGGTTGTTGTGTCATGTGCATAAAAGATTGTACATAGTTTTTTTTATTTTTTTATTTTAAACCCAATACTTTTACATTTTTCACAATTCAACTTCTATGATTTTTCACTTTCAACTTTAATCCCCTATATTTATCATCTTTTATAAATTTTTCGGTTTAAGGTCTACAATTTTAGAGTAAACATGTCGTAAAGTGAACATGTGGTTCAGCGTTGTTAAGCATATTTTTTCCCGTTTAACATCTTCGTCGCAACGTGCGGGTCGTAGATCAACTTAGTTATTGTTATTAATGTTTTACGTTTTCATGTGCGTGGATCAACATTTCTACAGCTATTTTCCGTTTGGCTTTATTTTTTCGTCTTTATTTTTCTTAATATGAGTTTTCTGGTGTTGGTGGTCGCTGAAGGTGATGTGATAATAGTGCTACTTGACATGGTTTTACATCCACCACCGCAATGTGAGAGACTTAACACTAGTTACCTATATATTCCATCTTTTTAAATTTCATATATGGCATTATATGCTCCCTACTCTTAAGATATGGTAAAACGTTTGTTTTTGTCCTTGAATTGAATGGTCATAAGATATGGTAAACGTTTGTTTTACTTTTAATATTACAAACCAAAAAGAGTAATGGTAAAGAAAAGTTGGAAGCAAAATTAATAGACTCATTTAACTTTTAAAATATTTCATCTTCAACCTCTCCCTTGGTGTGTACCCTCACTGTCGACTCCAACTCTCTCATCATGTTTTTCGTCCAACATTACGACTCCAACCTCCTCATCATGTTTTCCGACTAACATTACAACTACCACATCACTAGCAAATCATGTTTTTTCTGGAGCAACAATCGTACCTTGAAATAGAAAACATATATAGGCAAGGTTGAATGTTAGATATTTTAGTGTAATTGAATTGACTAATGACAAATGTGATCATAATATCCATCAAACAAGTTAGGAGGTGCGGAGTGCACGCTTGTTTGAGTGTATTATGATCTTCGATGTTAAAACCTTCTTAGGGGCGAAGCCCCTAAGCAATGGGGGTTCCAAAGGGGCAACGCCCCCTTGGCGGGGGTCCGGGGGCAACGCCCCTTGTAGCGGGGTCCAAGGGGCGGCAGCCCCTGGCGGGGTCCAATGGGTGAAGTTGTATTTGAATTGATTTTTCAGAATTTCACATGTGAAATTCGAGTGGAAAATACATATTTTTTAATGGTTATTTAAAATAAAAAATAATAATAAAATGATTAAACCATCAAATGACAGTTTTTCGCGGTTTTTTCCTCAAAATCGAATCAGATTATTAAAGTTGGTCACTTTTATCTCGAATTCTTCTTCTTCTGGTTCATGAAATTCACACAATACAACATACTAATTCTTGATCTCGTCTGAGTTGTATCCGACTGATTTATTCGAGTGAACAATCGAACAATTTCAACATGAAAGTGATTTTCACGACTCTCAGATTATCCAAGTTTGATTTAAAGTGTTCTACATTGGGCATAGATTTGCAATGCGTTATGCGATCGCCCCTTAAATTAGAAACTTATTATGACGTGGTCAAGGTGCAATTGATTTAGTGTACGTGATCGATGTTCGAGTGGGTTAAAATCAATGAGTGCAAACCAAAATAAAATAGGATTTTAATGTTTTAATTTGATTTTATCACTTGGGTTAACCTAATCCACCTAGCTAGAACTTGTTATTGGGTTTTAAATTGTTTATTAATTTATTGAGCCCCTCTAGAACTTATAATTATTAATAAGTTTATTTTTTAAACATGTTTTGGATAGTTCGATGTGCAGATATGTCCAATAAGGATGTGAACTTTCTTTACTGATCACTTTTGCCAAGTGTTCTATCACTTTCATTAGCCTCCATGTATGTTGTAAAAAATTTTTAGTGTTAAATTGAAGCTAAAATGTTGATTTAATACACTTAATTTGTAATAACAATTTTAATACAAATTATAATTATAATATAGATATACAAGCTGTAGACTAGTTTATATTGCGACAACAATAGTCTCACCAAGTAGATCACATACCCATACCGCAAGTTTTAGATTACACAACCACATAAGTTCACTTGTAAAGACTAATGCAGCAACCGTATGAACACAAGGAAAATTAAGGAAAAGAAGCAGTAGAGCAATTAAGGAAAAGAAGCAGAAAAACGCGGGATGGAAGAGCTCAGGCAAAGGAAGTCAGTAGAGCAAAGGAGGATAGCAAATGGCACAAAAAATGAAGCTAATGAATGGGAGGTGGTGAGAAGAAAGAACAGAAGATACAAAGAGGATGTAGAGTATAGAAACAAGGTGAACTACTACGTCTCAAATCTACCGAACGGTTGTACCAAAGACGATCTGTGGAGAGCTTTTCAACATCACCATAATCTCATGGATGCTTTTGTCCCTACCAAGAGAGACAATAGGGGTAACGTACACGTTTGGCTTCCTAAGATTCGTTGACGTAAAGGATATGTGGAAGGTTTCATGAAGGAGCTATCAAGAACATTGGTGAATGGCAAGAAGATTTCGATAACGATTTCCAAATTCGAAAGATCTAGCTAAGCAAGACAATATGTGGAACCGACAACCGCCACGAAACATTAAACAAAAGGATGCGCAACAGAAGGACGATTATGGACGGGTCAAGTTTACGTCGTCTCGGGATGCAGTGATTTCTCCCAATCATGCTGCCAAAGAAATCCTGCTTGTTGAAGAAAGGCATGAAGAACATCCTCTTAAGCAGGTATCCCTATTGGGTTCAGCTCATGTCACATCCCGGCGGAAGCGTGAATTGCTGTTCGGTTGTGACTTGCCTGATCAGAGTGTATTAATTATAGCGGAGTAAATACAATAAACATACACACTTAAAATCATAAAGTAGGACATGCATTTATTCATAATATCCGAGATTACATCTTATACATAAGTTTTCAAAATTAGATATAATCTTTCTACAACTTGATTAAGCTACTGCATGTCTTCAGATACGGTTGACGTGAGGTCGAAGTCTCAATCAAATTTAAAACCAAATACAACTAATTAGCTAGCGGTAAGTGGGTATCGAACACAGGGAGTTTGTGGAATATGTGTTAACTTAATTCAAATTGCAATTACCTAGGTTTAACTAAAATGATAAATAAGTAAAGCTCAATAATTTGTTGATTTGTGAATTGGCTTAAAGCAAGAAGTAAAAGTAAATTGGTTTGTAAAAATCAGTAATGAGAAATATGTTTCCCTTTGGTATCCGGATTTTAACAAATGATGATATTGGTGTTAATTGGGAAGAACCACATAGACATGATTCATGAGTGTATACTTATGTGTGATCAAAGAGGACTAAGTACTTGGATTAGCAAGGTTATCTCTCGATAATCAGTATCACTACTGAATTACCCAACCCTTCCACTAAATCAAGATTTGCCTATGGCATCAAGAACGTATGGCTAAAGTTAAGCAATCCATGAATGACCCATTACACATAATACACAATCATCATGACAAAACAATCACAAGATAAATTTCATCATCCCATAAATAGAAAACACCAACATGATCAAAGTTACAAATCCTTCAAACCAAAAGGAAACACACAAGAAGACTAGCCACTCATAGTTTTGTGCATGAAAACAAGATTCAAGATACAATCCATGACAATCAAAATGAAATAGCAAAGATTAAAGTACCACAAGATCTTGTTCTTCCACACATCAACCAAAGCTTGGCCAAAGAAACTTTAATTATCATCACCCGAATGCATCTTGTTCAAAAGAGATTAGCTCTAATGTTCATATGAATCCCCCCTCACCAATGATTTGAAGATGCTTTTAATGCCCCAATAACAACCACTTTTGCCTATTTTATGGAGAGAATTCGTTGGATCCAGAGAATAAGCAAAAGATACCACTCAAAACATTTTAAAACAACAAGTTGCACTTTTTCGTCAGCAGCTACCGTAACTTACGGTAGCCACCGTAAGTTACGGTAGAAACCAAATTGGTACGGTGGAAACCCACTGCGTTACGGTGGAAATAACAATGTTTGGGGGCCACCGTAACTTACGGTGGCTAAAGTAAGTTACGGTGGAGCTTGGATATTTTTTTATCTTCTTTTCTTCTTTCCACACACGTCACTCCGTTCCACACCCGCAACGTTGACTCCAGAATTAGCTCCCAAGATACCTGAAACATAAGCAACTGTAGTTATCTAATTCAAGATAATTACATGATTAAATGAGAGAATGTTACGCGTTTTAACATCATAAAAGGGTTGTTCCTTGAACCACCCGTCACATCCCCACACTTAACCGTTGCTTGTCCCAAGCAACACATCAAATCAATTTCAAACAAGCGATCAATGTAACCCAAGCATAAACATGTAAGACTTTTACTAACCCTTTTGTAACAACAAAAATGACACACCCCTCGCTATGTCTCTCCTCTCGGCAACAAGTAAGCACTAGCGTCCATGAGCTAAACACACAAAAGGCAAACGGTGGTTGCACAACTATAAACTTGTACCTAAATCGACCCTTCTCTTAACAATTGCCAAACATGAATGCATATTAAAGGGACTTTAAAGTTGTAACTTGGCTAGGTGTATGGGTAGGAAATGGAATATATGTGAAGAAGCGAAAACTTAACCTGGTCTTTTATTACACAATAACATAAACAATTAACTACCAAACCTAACACTATGAACAAGATACTCAACTTCAATCCCTTTTTTTAAATTTTTTTTTTCTTTTCTTTTTCTTCTTTTCATTTTTCTCTGTTTTTTTTCATCGCTTTTTCCAAAATTTTTATATATATTTATTTTTTTTATAACAATAAAACAAACACGAAATCTTCACGCAAATCTTCTACATAGCATTGAAGATGATTACAATTACTAAACAACTAATAACACTATAAGACCAGGTCAAGTTAGGTAAATTTTGAAGTAACTAGCTAAGGGGTAACAAACGATAGGCTTTTAGGCACAACATGGGCAACTAAATGTCCAAACCCCCGCCCCTCTCGCAACCAAGCTCATATATATAATTTATGAGGTCCAACCCCCCAAATCCCACACTCGCACACATCAAAGACGAGGCTACCTAAATGCCCTTATTCTTTTCACATTCATATCCAACAAAAGTCTCGAATCGTATTCAAGCACAAGTTCTAATGCACCCCCACCTGTTGCCACTCTCATCAAAGATAAATATTATCTATTTATTAGTGTGGCTTCAACTCTCACCAAGAATAAGAATGATTAAAGGTTGCCGATGCATCATTCAGAGTTAATCCAAGGTGTTCAAATTCTTACAATGTTTTGCTTGAATTTTTTTTAAAAAACATTAAAAATTCCCCTCATCCCCACACTTGAGATACATTGTCCCCAATGTATGGTTTTGAAAGGAACAAAATAAACAAAACAAAGACTCACAAAATTGAAAATATTTTTTTGTTTTTATGATACTAACACCTCCTTAATTCAACCCCGACACATAAACATTAACATATCATAAACTCCACCCTACCACCCAACCGAACTACTCAAAAGAAAACAAGAAACAAACTGTACAAGAGAAGATGCAACCTGAATAGCTTGACTTATGGTGGCCTTGTGGAGTGTTTCAACTCTTGCCGGGAAACTTGACACACCTTCCCGCATCCCCACACTTGTGAAACAAGTGTGCTGCATCCAGTCTTCTTACCTTCACTATCCATCTCAGTTTGTTCAACCGTCTTCTCCACCTTCTTTTTCTTCGCTCTTCTCTCCTCTTTCTCTTCTTTTCTTTGGTTGCAACCTCTTTCACTTCCTTTAACATGTCAACAGCAAAACATGCTTCCTTGATGGAAGGGTTAGTAACAATAGAAAACATATTTAAGTTCAAAACCTTCTCACCAAACTTCATGTTCACCATTCCTAGCTCACAATCTAGGACTGCCTGTGCAGTAGCTAGAAACGGCTACCCAAGATGACTGAATGTGGTGCATTCTCAGTAGAAGAAGTATAATCCAGTACCAGAAAATCCACTGGGTAGTAGCATCTCTCACCTTTATAATGACATCTGTTAGCATACCCCTGGGCCTAATGGTGTTTGGTTAGCCAACATTATTAGGGTATCAACATATTTAAAGGACCAAAATCAAATTTGTCATATAAATGCCCGGGGAGGATGCTAACACATGCTCCTAGATCTAAAAGTGCCCGGTCAATTTTAAGGTCTCCTATATGAATTGGAATCAATGGCACTCCTGGATCTGGGAGTTTTAGGGGTAATTTATCTAACAAAGGAACACTTACCTGAGATGTGAATTCCAAAGCATTAATGTGTACTTGTTTTGGGCTCTTGGAACTAGATTGGTGATTAGGATTCACCACAGTATCACTTGGCAGCTCTCCTTTGTTCTTCTTCAAGTTTGCTACTTCTTTTGCGAGTTGGCCCATTTGGATGCTCAAAGATTGAATGGCCTTGTCATGAATTTCATCTTTTTGGGCCCGAGCATCATCCAACTGATTTCTCTTTTGCATCTCCTGTTGCATCATCATAAGAATATCCATAACTTCATTCCCGCTTGAAGTAACATGACCCGATGAACCACCTTGCTCATTACCCGATTGTTGGGATTGCCTTTGAAAACCTTGATTGTTCCCACCCCAGTAATTGCCTTGACTATTGAATTGTTGGCGAGGCACATAGTTACCTTGGGTGTTTCCTTGAAAATTCGGGTTGGATTGATTGGCTGGATTCCCATAACTGAAGTTGGGATGATTTCTCAAACCGGGATGGTAGGTATTGGAATTCATGTTGTAATTTCTTCCACCAAACCCTTGACCTTGAATAGCATTCACTTCCTCCACTTGTTCAAAAGTTACCGTGCAAGAATCCACAGTATGCCCCAACTCATTGCAATTTGTACAAACATTGTAAACTTGATTTGTAGCTTGTACATTACCATCATCCACCGCATGAACTGGAGCTCGTGTAATGACCTGTCGTGCTCGTCTTGATGATTGAGCCTTCCTCTTCGATGTAACCGCCATCTGTTCCAAAAATGCCCAATCGTCCTGCTCATAATTTGTACCAAAAGTACCATTTGTGATAGACATTAAATCCCGAGCATCTTCAGAATGGAGCCCTTCGTGAAAAGCGTTCAACAATTCCCATAACTCAATTCCATGATGAGGACAATTCCTGCTCATCATGTTAAACCGCTCAAACGCCTCATGGAACATTTCACCTTGTTGTTGTTGGAAACTTCTCAAGCTTCTCCTAGCATCATTAGTCTTTGAGCTGTGAAAAACTCTTCCAAAAACCTTTGTTGCATTTCAGCCCATGTATAAATTGAAGCGGATGGCAAAGTGTAAAACCACCTCTTTGCCTTATCCTCCAATGAAAACTGAAACAATACCAACTTGACATCATCCGCAGAAAATCTTTGACCACCAATTGTGTTACAAATTGAATCATAAGCTTCCAAATGAAAATAGGGTTCTTCCGTTGCTAACCCTTTGTACTTTGGCAAACTTTGAAGTGAATTTGTTCGGACTTCAAACGTTCTCCCTTGATTGTTTTGAGGAATGACCACTGGTGATGGATTATTTGTAATGATTGGATGAAAGTGTGCCTCAATACCCCTAGCAGCATCCCAATTATGCCTTCGTGGAACACCCAACCTAACTCTTGGTCGTTGAGGACCCATTGGTCTTTGAACTTGTGGTCATGGAGGCATGAATTGCTGAAATGGTGGTTGAAAGTTTGCTCCCCCATGTTGTGGAATAATCTGTTCTTGAAATTGTGGCCTCACTTGGGGTTGCATTTGTTGTGGTATAACTTGTTGCTGCATAACTTGTGGTTGTAGTCTCCCATATCCTTGCATAGCTTGTCCTTGACTATAAACATAATTCCCTTGATCAGCATCTCCTTCGTACGTGTACCCTTCTTCCTCATATCTCCTAGACTCATCACCATAACCACCATCAACACCAGCTCGTCCTACTCCCGATGTTTGTACAACTTGAGGTTGTTGGTCTTGTGTATCCGGTTGCATTTGAGAAGTAGAGTGAGTATGAAATATGGATGGGTTGGATTGATATGGTTGTGATGTTGGAACTGGTCTAGACGATGATGATTGACCGGTTGTTGGGAAGAAATATGAAAAGGGTGGAATAGGTGCTGATGGGTCAAAGCTAAAGGAAGGTTCGGTTTGGGTACTTGTAGGTAATGGGGTATGGGTTGGTTAGTCTCCGGTGGTAATGTAGGATTTGGTAAAGGCTCGGATGGTGTCGTTTGACCTGTAGTAGGAGGTGGTGAAAGCGGATCCATTGTGTTTCGTGGTGTAACGGGTGATGTAGGTGCTATTGGTGAACCACTGATTCTGTTTTGTCGATGTAAAACTCTGTTTGTGACAACCCGAATTTTTTTTTTTCCGGTTAATACTAATTAAACTAACTTCTCCGTTTATCGCGAATTAATCTATTCTACTATTAAATAAATAATAATAATAACAATAATAATAATAATAATAGTAATTTATAAAAATTTATGAAATTTAATAATAATAGTAATTAAAAACTTGGGTCCAGGGGTGAGTTTGTAAATTTTGAAACTTGATTTAAATATTTGAAGCATAAAATAATAACAATCAAAAAGTTCAGGGGGCTAATGTGTAAATATGAAATTTAACTGCCGCGTATTTCCGGCCCGGAGCCGGTCGGCCTCCGGCGGCCCTCCGGCGAGACCAAAAGTCAAGTTTTAGGCCACGGTTTCGACCCCACAATGCACCAAATTGAACGTCGGACAAAATGCAACAACCCCGTGAACTTAAATTATGGAAAAGCTTCGATAATGTCCACTAAAACCGACCATTTTGCTTTCGGTCGAACACCACTACACAAAAACGCACTAAAAATCAAATAATAATCGAAATTGATTGCGCACTAATAAACTTTTCAACATTTAAAAACTTCCTCTGAGTTCATTTGATCTGTAAACATACAAACATATCGTTTTGATCGCTTCACTCGATCGCGACTGTTCTACCTCGTGTTCATCATCAGTTCGAACCCAATTCAGGTAATTGGACACACTTACACGCTCGGTTTAATGAGGGGATTAAAAGCCCCATATTCGATTTGGTTATCAACACCCGAATGGTGTTCGATTGGAACAAGAATCGAACTAGGGTTCTTATGGAAGGGTGGGTTAATGGATGTTGTGTTTAATAGATTTGGAAACTGTGTTTCACCGCGGCTGTATGCCATAGCTTACCGGTTCCACCCTCGTTTGCAATTCAGGAGGTCCCGGGTTCGAACCCGAGCACCTTCTTTTATTTTTTTAAAGCCCTTTAAAGCTTTTTAAAATTCTAGAAAAATTATAAAAATTATGAAAATAATTTTTATAAACTTAGTTTATATTTTTGAACACCAAATAAGTTTCTGGATTTTCTTAGTTAAATAATTGTTTTAAAAATATGTTAATAAATATTATTCTTGTTTAAACCTTACTAAAAATGAGTTTCAACTAAGAAAATAATTTCGATTCAAACAATTATTATTTTAAAATCGTGGTTGTCCTAAAATGATTGTTTAACGCTGTCATTATAAATTATTTCTTTTTAGATAATAATGGGACTCGAAAACAATAAACCTTTATAAAAGTAAAGAACGTTATATTAATTAAAGGTTTTGTCATAATAATTATAGAAATCATATTATCTCGCCAAGATATTTACAAATATTATTACTTATAACAAATTACCATCACAATTGGTTTAGATTAATATTATCGATATTAATCTATATGTTATTCTAAAATATTTAAATATACGTGTATAATCCTCCTAATGGAATCAAAATGCAAATAAATACTTTGTAAACTTGATACCTATTAAAAACCTCATAATCCTAATCCTTGATTTAACGTTAATTTCAAACTTAAATCTTGTGACATATATACACCTATTTGTGTACGTGTCACGTGTTAAACCAAACCAACCCGAACCTTACAAATATATTGATTCACAGTGAACACATATTAAAGACTCGATTACAATCAATAATAGGTGTTGATCGTGTTTGATCGTGCATTGCCTTATTCTTTGAAGTTCTTGTTCATTTCATTACATCAATTCAAGGTGAGTTTACAGCCCCACTTTTACTTTATACTCTTTTTGGGGGAGAGAAACATGCTGTTTTTATAAACTTTACATTACATTGGATTTTTGTAATATTGCATATACTTGATACTATGGTGTATACTTGCCCAACGGCCGTTAATATGGACTAAACGAGGTAATTGTTAGTAGTACTACTGGGATTGACATACCCCACCCGGGCTAGTCGCGCTAGCACAACGTTCGTCAAACGGGTGAACGGTTAGCCTAATTACAAGTGTTGTGGTGGGACCACATCCGGGCCTGATTTATTATTTGATTACATGTCAGTTCGGCCGCGCTTTCATACACATAGTGATCATTATGGACTAGCTACCCATTATATACTTTAATTACAAATCCGGGAATTTCATTATACTTGACGGATTAATAAATCCGGGAATTTCATTATACTTATCGGATTAATAAATCCGGGGATTTCATTATACTTATCGGATTAATAAATCCGGGGATTTCATTATACTTACCGGATTAATAAATCCGGGGATTTCATTATACTTATCGGATTAATATATCCGGGATTTCATTATATTTGACGGATTACATAATATCCGGAAATTACATACTTGACGGATTACATAATCCGGGAATTACATACTTGACGGATTACATAATCCGGGGATTACATACTTGACGGATTACATAATCCGGGAATTACATACTTGAAGGATTACATAATCCGGGAACTTCATTACTGATAATTACTGTTTTCTGATAAACCTGTGAACTCACCAGTCTTGTACTGAGATTTTTGCATGTTTTCTCTCAGGACATTGATGTGGCACGTCTAGGAGCACAGCATCCATTGCATGTCATTCCGCGTTCATCTCAAACAGTTTTTCAAGATTTAATTAGCATTTACTTTACATAAATTGGATTGGACGCGTGTTTGCGTGTTCCAAAACTATTGTTAAATGTTTTCCTGTTTTCGCTTCCGCACAACTTAAACATAACTGGTTTGTTTCATTTAAAATTAAACAACTTATATGATTTGTAATTATCGAGTCGTTTGGTGTAACTGATGCTTATCTGAGATCCTGGTTGTGTCACACGCCTGACGGTAAAACCCCGTTAGCGGATTTTGAGGGTGTGACAGATTGGTATCAGAGCATTAGTTATAGCGAACTAAAATGGACTTGCATCTCATTTGCATTGCATTTTAGACTATAGCTGGATTTGCATTAGTTACACACACATAGATTTCTAAGCTATGTTTACTTGATTTAGTTGCCTGAAAACTTTTGCCTTAACATATCCCTGTGCTGTGAGTCACGGAGGGTTTGAGTGCCTAATTCAAGTGATTTCAAACTCCAAAACCTCGATTGTTATTAATGGTTTCAAAGTCTCGTCAAAGTCTGTGTCTTACAACTTGAACACATGCAATGCTGGAAGAGTAAGATGCATGTATCTCGGGGTGTTCTGTCTAGGCAAGGTATTCGCATATATCCAAATCAACCGATGGACCTGTTTACCTTACCTGGGAACCCTTGGGATGAGTATCTGCTTATAGGTACGCATGTCTTCAACAAAGTTGTGATTGACCCAATACTTTGATTAGTCAACGTACTCGCTTTGATTCTCGAATCAAACGAATACACTCGGAACTTCTATCATTGATGACCACTGTAAGATATGTTAGCCTGATAGGAGGAGCCGGGGTGATCATGCAAAGCAAATTACCATTACGGGTGCACACGTAATTGTAATTTGTCGTGCATGCTAAGTCCGGTAAATCTGGTTGGGAGGTAACATTGTAGTCAGTATAAGTCATCATTCCTACATGTTGAGCAAAAAGTATCGGTCTTCATAGCCACTAACTATCTATCAGTTCTACTTGTAGGACGAAATTCAAACCATGACATTTGTGTTAATCCCACGGATTCGACTGATTCTCTAGCTTGTCTATTTCTTTAAATCCTTGAATTTCTCATCCTTTTCATTTCAAGACAAAAGGTCTATTTTCATACGACTGATAGCTTTTGATATTTGGTAATTAAAAGAATGTCTGGAAGAGGATGTGGACATGGGAGAAGTAACGATCATGAACATTACAAGTTTTCTATTCTATACCCTAGGGAGCTAGGATCATAATTCTAGTAAGACCTTGTTAAGGGTAACAAAACATTACTAACACTTGCTATTACTTAAGTCCTGTCCTACTTAGGGTCTTCATGGTATTTCCAATCATGACATTGACCTTACCCTTTATAAGACATTCCTCCACTTAGTATTTTAGTAACTAAGTAACTGATTGAATACTTAGAATGAAAGTGGACCATAAGAAATGTATAGGAGCGATGATACTCTCCACACATACAGTACGCTACTCTTTGAAATGATGCTTATATATAGGGTTAGTAGGTGAGTTCAAAGCCTTGGTGATTGAGTACTATTACTTAAGGAATGAAATGCAAAAGTTAGAATTGTAATTCTAAAATCGTGCAATGGTAGGGTTAGGTCGTGCTCTTTATACTAACGAACTCTTTGAATTGATAAAGCTGATGTCATACCTTATGACATTAGACCAAATAGAATTAGGAAGGACACTGGGAAAATCTAGTGAGTAGTAGAAAGAAGGTTGGAGTTCCGACCATTATCATAAGTGTGCCCTAGGTCGATTAGGACCCCAGGACAAGTTAGAAACAATCAGAATTAGGAAATGGCTATAGCTAGAAAGTAAGAACAGTTAAATTATAGAAATCACAGATCCGGTGAAAAAGAGAGAAAAGATGGTAAAACTAAGGGAAGAAATAACTGTACAAAAGGCCAAGGAGACAAAACTTAATAAAACTGTTCATATTACAGAGGAAACGATGAGAGCAAAACAAATACTAGCCACCATGTCACACGAGATAAGATCTCCATTATCAGGGGTCGTTAGAATAGCAGAAATTCTATCACAACAAAACTTGATAAAGATCAAAAACAACTTTTGAGTGTCATGTTGTCTTCTGATGATCTAGTCCGTGACATCCTCGACTTTTCCAAAGTTGAGTCAGGAGTTCTGAGGTTGGAAGCCACAAAATTTAGGCCAAGAAGAGGTGATGTCCCAGTGGAGGTTAATGGTGATGTTTTACGGATTAGACAAATTCTCACCCACTTGATCAACAATGCTATCAAGTTTACCCACCAAGGAAAGGTTCAGAGTAATCTTTATGTAATAGCAAACCCATTATCTCATAACGTCGAGAAATTAACATGCACCTGTTTCAAATATTCGTACACCGTGGTATGACGTTAAAACATCAATCGTTATTCTGAATGATTGATTCATTTTCTGTTTTAATAAATTCTTAACCATCATTGTGGACCCATTTCAAGATCTTCGCATGGCGTATTATTCTTAGACCGATGGTTGGTCAAAGGAGAAATACATATTCACAAGATATGCGTTAAGGTCGTTTCATATGGTGACGTTTGGGATTAAAATTATATTCTGGAAATTTAAACAACTAAAGCATAAGCAAAATTCCGATTTGTCAGAGTTCGGTGGAACTCCCGGCTGATCCTGAGTTCACTTGGGAACGAGAGGACGAAATGATGCGTAAGTATCCTAACCTGTTCAAGAATGTTGCCAGTACTTCCTAATTTTCGGGACGAAAATTCCTGCAACAAGAGGATAATGTGATAACCCGAATTTTTTTTTCCGGTTAATACTAATTAAACTAACTTCTCCGTTTATCGCGAATTGATCTATTTTACTATTAAATAAATCATAATAATAACAATAATAATAATATAATAATAATAATTTATAAAAATTTATGAATTTAATAATAATAGTAATTAAAAACTTGGGTCCAGGGGTGAGTTTGTAAATTTTGAAACTGATTTAAATATTTGAAGCATAAAATAACAATCAAAAAGTTCAGGGGGCTAATGTGTAAATATGAAATTTAACTGCTCTCTCTCTCTTCTCTCGCGTATTTCCGGCACCGGAGCCGGTCGGCCTCCGGCGGCCCTCCGGCGAGACCAAAAGTCAAGTTTTAGGCCACGGTTTCGACCCCACAATGCACCAAATTGAACGTCGGACAAAATGCAACAACCCCGTGAACTTAAATTATGGAAAAGCTTCGATAATGTCCACTAAAACCGACCATTTTGCTTTCGGTCGAACACCACTACACAAAACGCACTAAAAATCAAATAAATCGAAATTGATTGCGCACTAATAAACTTTTCAACATTTAAAAACTTCCTCTGAGTTCATTTGATCTGTAAACATACAAACATATCATTTGATCGCTTCACTCGATCGCGACTGTTCTACCTCGTGTTCATCATCAGTTCGAACCCAATTCAGGTAATTGGACACACTTACACGCTCGGTTTAATGAGGGGATTAAAAGCCCCATATTCGATTTGGTTATCAACACCCGAATGGTGTTCGATTGGAACAAGAATCGAACTAGGGTTCTTATGGAAGGGTGGGTTAATTGATGTTGTGTTTAATAGATTTGGAAACTGTGTTTCACCGCGGCTGTATGCCATAGCTTACCGGTTCCACCCTCGTTTGCAATTCAGGAGGTCCCGGGTTTGAACCCGGGCACCTTCTTTTATTTTTTTTAAAGCCCTTTAAAGCTTTTTAAAATTCCAGAAAAATTATAAAAATTATGAAAATAATTTTTATAAACTTAGTTTATATTTTTGAACACCAAATAAGTTTCTAGATTTTCTTAGTTAAATAATTGTTTTAAAAATATGTTAATAAATATTATTCTTGTTTAAACCTTACTAAAAATGAGTTTCAACTAAGAAAATAATTTCGGTTCAAACAATTATTATTTTAAAACCGTGGTTGTCCTAAAATGATTGTTTAACGCTGTCATTATAAATTATTTCTTTTTAGATAATAATGGGACTTGAAAACAATAAACCTTTATAAAAGTAAAGAACGTTATATTAATTAAAGGTTTTGTCATAATAATTATAGAAATCATATTATCTCGTCAAGATATTTACAAATATTATTACTTATAACAAATTACTATCACAATTGGTTTAGATTAATATTATCGATATTAATCTATATGTGATAATATTAATCTATATGTTATTCTAAAATATTTAAACATACGTGTATAATCCTCCTAATGGAATCAAAATGCAAATAAACACTTTGTAAACTTGATACCTATTAAAAACCTCATAATCCTAATCCTTGATTTAACGTTAATTTCAAACTTAAATCTTGTGACATATATACACCTATTTGTGTACGTGTCACGTGTTAAACCAAACCAACCCGAACCTTACAATATATTGATTCACAGTGAACACATATTAAAGACTCGATTACAATCAATAATAGGTGTTGATCGTGTTTGATCATGCATTGCCTTATTCTTTGAAGTTCTTGTTCATTTCATTACATCAATTCAAGGTGAGTTTACAGCCCCACTTTAACTTTATACTCTTTTTGGGGGAGAGAACATGTTGTTTTTATAAACTTTACATTACATTGGATTTTTGTAATATTGCATATACTTGATACTATGGTGTATACTTGCCCAACGGACCGTTAATATGGACTTAACGAGGTAATTGTTAGTAGTACTACTGGGATTGACATACCCCACCCGGGCTAGTCGCGCTAGCATAACGTTCGTCAAACGGGTGAACGGTTAGCCTAATTACAAGTGTAGTGGTGGGACCACATCCGGGCCTGATTTATTATTTGATTACATGTCAGTTCGGTCGCGCTTTCATACACATAGTGATCATTATGGACTAGCTACCCATTATATGCTTTAATTACAAATCCGGGAATTTCATTATACTTGACGGATTAATAAATCCGGGAATTTCATTATACTTATCGGATTAATAAATCCGGGGATTTCATTATACTTATCGGATTAATAAATCCGGGGATTTCATTATACTTACCGGATTAATAAATCCGGGGATTTCATTATACTTATCGGATTAATAAATCCGGGATTTCATTATATTTGACGGATTACATAATATCCGGGAAATTACATACTTGACGGATTACATAATCCGGGAATTACATACTTGACGGATTACATAATCCGGGGATTACATACTTGACGGATTACATAATCCGGGAATTACATACTTGAAGGATTACATAATCCGGGAACTTCATTACTGATAATTACTTTTTTCTGATAAACCTGTGAACTCACCAGTCTTGTACTGAGATTTTTGCATGTTTTCTCTCAGGACATTGATGTGGCACGTCTAGGAGCACAGCATCCATTGCATGTCATTCCGCGTTCATCTCAAACTGTTTTCAAGATTTAATTAGCATTTTACTTTACATAAATTGGATTGGACGCGTGTTTGCGTGTTTCAAAACTATTGTTAAATGTTTTCCTGTTTTCGCTTCCGCACAACTTAAACATAACTGGTTTGTTTCATTTAAAATTAAACAACTTATATGATTTGTAATTATCGAGTCGTTTGGTGTAACTGATGCTTATCTGAGATCCTGGTTGTGTCACACGCCTGACGGTAAAACCCCGTTAGCGGATTTTGAGGGTGTGACACTGTTTCTACGAGCAGCTCGTTCAATTTCTGGATCAAACACTAATGGTGATGATGAGCTTGAATTCCTGGTATGCATACACCTGAAACAAAACCTGCACACTACACACAACCAGCGTAACACCGAAATAACAAAACAAAACTAATAAGCAAACACACGTTGCGCACAACTCCCCGGCAACGGCGCCAAAATTTGACATGAGGTCGAAGTCTCAATCAAATTTAAAACCAAATACAACTATTAGCTAGCGGTAAGTGGGTATCGAACACAGGGAGTTTGTGGAATATGTGTTAACTTAATTCAAATTGCAATTACCTAGGTTTAACTAAAATGATAAATAAGTAAAGCTCAATAATTTGTTGATTTGTGAATTGGCTTAAAGCAAGAAGTAAAAGTAAATTGGTTTGTAAAAATCAGTAATGAGAAATATGTTTCCCTTTGGTATCCGGATTTTAACAAATGATGATATTGGTGTTAATTGGGAAGAACCACATAGACATGATTCATGAGTGTATACTTATGTGTGATCAAAGAGGACTAAGTACTTGGATTAGCAAGGTTATCTCTCGATAATCAGTATCACTACTGAATTACCCAACCCTTCCACTAAATCAAGATTTGCCTATGGCATCAAGAACGTATGGCTAAAGTTAAGCAATCCATGAATGACCCGTTACACATAATACACAATCATCATGACAAAACAATCACAAGATAAATTTTATCATCCCATAAATAGAAAACACCAACATGATCAAAGTTACAAATCCTTCAAACCAAAAGGAAACACACAAGAAGACTAGCCACTCATAGTTTTGTGCATGAAAACAAGATTCAAGATACAATCCATGACAATCAAAATGAAATAGCAAAGATTAAAGTACCACAAGATCTTGTTCTTCCACACATCAACCAAAGCTTGGCCAAAGAAACTTCAATTATCATCGCCCGAATGCATCTTGTTCAAAAGAGATTAGCTCTAATGTTCATATGAATCCCCCCTCACCAATGATTTGAAGATGCTTTTAATGCCCCAATAACAACCACTTTTGCCTATTTTATGGAGAGAATTCGTTGGATCCAGAGAATAAGCAAAAGATACCACTCAAAACATTTTAAAACAACAAGTTGCACTTTTTCGTCAGCAGCTACCGTAACTTACGGTAGCCACCGTAAGTTACGGTAGAAACCAAATTGGTACGGTGGAAACCCACTGCGTTACGGTGGAAATAACAATGTTTGGGGGGCCACCGTAACTTACGGTGGCTACCGTAAGTTACGGTGGAGCTTGGATATTTTTTTTTATCTTCTTTTCTTCTTTCCACACACGTCACTCCGTTCCACACCCGCAACGTTGACTCCAGAATTTGCTCCCAAGATACCTGAAACATAAGCAACTGTAGTTATCTAATTCAAGATAATTACATGATTAAATGAGAGAATGTTACGCGTTTTAACATCATAAAAGGGTTGTTCCTTGAACCACCCGTCAACGGTGGAAGTGTGCGTCTACATACACACTATAGTCAACTATGTTGACTGTTAGTGTCACACACACCCTTCCAACAATCTCTCCTCAACCGTTGTGAACCTCAAACTAAAGTCAAAGGTATTAGTCATCGTTTTCTGAAAAAGCATACTCAAAATAGTCAACAAAGAGTTGGTGAGAACATAGGTTTATTCCCAGACAAAATATTTTTGTTGATGTACCAATTTCAACCAAATCTGTTCACAACATAATCATACTGTCACGAATATTCACAAAATCAGATAATATTACATCTCAACCCTCATTGTAACGCCTCGAAATTTCTCGAAACAAGCCATTTAATAATAATGGGATTTTAAGGGTTAATTTAAGAAATAAAGGGGTAAATTAGTGGGCTATGGATAAAATTAGCCTTGATGGGCTAGGCTTGATGGGTTTAAGGGCCCTAATCAGCTCATAAACATGCATAATCTGTTCCATTCCATCACCTTGCAACCCTAGCCACCAAATTCGTAGAGAGAGAAAGTAGAGAGAGAAAGTGGAGAAACTCAAGATTTGGAGCTTGAAAGTTTGAAAGATTGGAGTTCTGGATGGTTTGAACATCAAATCTGAAGAAAAGAGCAACAAAACAAGGTAAGAATCGACCTCTAAACCTCTCTGTTGATCAAACCCGGATTCTAGGGTTTTGGGGTTTTGAAAAGTTCAAAGAAACACATAAAGGTCAAATTTTTACGTATGAAAACATGTAAAAATGATGGAAATGGTTTCATGGAAGGTAAACCAAGGATTTGGACGTAAAAAGTTAAGATTTTGGGTTAAAAATGGGCTGGTTCTTAGTTTCTGTTCATCCAGCGAAACTAGGCCCCGATCCAACGAAACTAAGCCTTTATCCAGCGAAACTATTAATTTATTCAGCGAAACTAAAGGGGTTCCAGCGAAACTACAGTTTCGCTACAGCGAAACTACAGTTTCGCTACAGCGAAACTACAGTTTCGCTGATAGGTTCGCTAAGTACTAGGCTGACCTATAGACATTGCGAAACTAGGAAATTCCAACGAAAGTTGGGCGCTCATGGTAGCGAATCTGTCCATCGAAACTGGCAGAAGTGCTGCCCAGCAAAACTGGTAGCGAAACTGCTAGCGAAACTGGCAGCGAAACTACCAGCGAAACTGTGGGCGAAACTATGAAGAAAATGACGTTTTTGTGTATTAACTTTCATGCAGCTAGAGTATTTAGACTATAGCTTAAGTGACTTAGAATTTAAGCTATTTGGACAAGTTCAGGTGAGTTCTAGATCCCCTATTTTATACATGTTTTAAATGTTTTGAGCGGTATGCATACTAAATACATTACTTATTTTTAGTTCCTTTAAAGTAAAGTTTTATACATTATCTTATATGGGAAATAGGGTTTTCTAAGGAATTGATGACGTGTTTGCCTTATTAGGATATGACCTTTGTAGTGATGAATTGCCTTGTAATGTGTTATGTTATATTATGTATAACTTAAGCATGAAAGTTAATGTAAAGAAAGGTTATGTGGCCCATAACGTGTACCTTGATAAAGTGATAAAGTAAAGTCTTGAAAGCAATTGATAAAGGAGGGTTGCATTCGTTGTACCCTCACCAGTGATAAAGTGATAAAGTATGCTCGAACAGGCAGGTCGGTAAGTCCTGAATTGGCATGACAATAATGGCCTGATCGGGTACGACAGTAAGTCCTTAATTGGCGTGTCGGTTAAAGTCCTAGGTGAGCCTAGGCACCGATAGTGACAGAGAATTGACGGATAAAGAAGAGTAATTAATAACAAGAAATGATAAAATATTGATGAAGTGATAGCCTGTGTGTATTGATATTTTGATAGACAATGATTATTTTCAACTGATAAAGCTAATATCTTTTACAAAAGTTATTTAGCAAAGTAAACCTAGAATTCACTAAGCGAAGCTGACTTTTGTATGCATATCAGTTGACAGGTGAGAGTTAGAGCTATGGGATAGAAGCATGGGACTGAAGCTTCTTGGCACTAGAAGACTGGCATTCCTGATGATGAAATGCTTAAGAGGGTCTTTAAATAGTTTTAAAGATTAAAGACAATGTTTATATTTAATTTGTAATGAATCGAAATTTACAGTATTTTCCGCTGCAATATATATTTATAGATATATGAGTAAATGATCGCTTTAAATCGATGTTTTGCTGTGAATGACCAACTGTGAGGCTTCCCTGAGAAGGTGGGCCTTACACTCATTCGGTTAGGTGTAGGAAAATAGCATCACAACACTCATCCTGTTGGTGCAAATATTCTCCTAAGTAGCGCTACTAATATTATCAGACGGTTCCTCATTCGAACTAATTGTTGTATCACAAATGACAGTAAGTCTCAAAATATTTTCAAATAATACATCAATATAACCAGTATGCTTTTTCCCCTAAAAACTTTACAAATACCAAAAAGGTCAAAATGGGGCTATGAATCTCACCGTATCTCCAAATTGAAACCTATAAAATAATTCACAAAATTAGACATAAATTTCTTTAAAATTTTTAGAACCTTAGATTTAATTAATCCTTGAAAATTCAACTGTAAAATAAATAATGTTACCATAAAATTCTCAACATTTATTTTATTATACATAAACACTTATAATTAGTCCAAAGCCTCCATAAATAACCAAATTAGCTACGGTTATTCAAAAATCACCAAAAATTTTCAGAATGTTATTTCAACAATCTAGATCATCCCATAATTTTCTGGATGTCCAAGTCCTTACAGATTTCTTTCTGTAAATCTCACAATATTCACAAAATTCACTAAAATACTTATATATCTCCAAAATTATGAAAGTTACACAATCTGTTGATTTTGATTTATCATATCAGTGAATTTTTCATGATTTATGGTTCCAGTTAAGTATTTAGTTAGATTTTTCTACTACAGAACACTTAAAAATTCATTTTTCAAAACATAATCACAAAATAAAATACCAAATAATTCCTAGAGCTTTAATACTCCAAAGGGTCATTCTGTAATTTTTCCAGAATTTTCCCGAATTATTTTGTATTTTTTGAGTATTTTCTTTATTTTCTTTAGGTGGCTTACTAGGAGTTAACTTGGTGTATGCTTAGGTGGCCGAGAATCTTCATGGGATTGCCACCTCCATTTTGCAATGATGAAGCTTTATTAAGTGTAGCTAGGTGTTGACTTAAGGGAGCTAGCAAGCCTTCTATGTTATCGGGTTCAATGAATCGAGACTTAGGGTGTTAAGGTGGCGGTTGGTATGGTGGGAATGCAAGGTGGCTAGGTTGGTGTCATGAAGTAGCCAAGAATTGGTTTTAAAACTTGCCACCTCCATCTTGCAATGATGGTGATTTCATGTGGGTTTTGGTGATGTTATTTAGCCGAGAGATGCTTAGTCATTAAGCTAGGTTTAAACATAATGGTTTAGGTGTATTAAGGTTTGATTTGTTTTGATGTTTAAATGTCACTTGTGTTGTGATGCTTAGGTTGGGTTATCATATTGTTTTGATGTATGCATGAGTAAGTTTATACATAACATACATATATAGTAGTATAGATAACCAATGGGTCCAAATTTTGTACATGTAGACATATATACATATACGCAGAATATATAACCACACTCAGATAATTATAAGTCCAACTTTTATATATATATATATATACATGTATGCATGCTTCATTTTCATATATACTTGCATGCACACGTAAATTTCCATTTTTATATATGCATGTAAACATGCACACGTAAAAATTATATTTATGTGCATGCAAAACATGCATATGTAAAATATATATAAGTATGACATGTATATATATATATAACAATGCATTTTACTAAATAATATTCGTAATAAGATCGTTTATTTAATTTAGGGTTGTCACATTCTCTCCCTTTTAAAAGAATTTCGTCCCGAAATTCCTTGGAGTATGATTTCTTAAACTTTAGAAAAACTTAAATGATTATTACCTCTGAATAAATGGAGATATTTCTTTTTGATTTCATCTTCTCTTTCCCATGTATATTCTGGTCCTCTCTTTGCATTCCATTTAACTTTCACTATGGGAATTCTATTTCTTTTTAACTTCTTTATCTCCTTGTCTACAATGGCTACTGGTTCTTCCACAAAATGAAGTTTCTTATCTATTTTGACTTCTTGAATTGGTATCTCTAAGGTTTCATTGGTTAGACATTTCTTGAGGCTTGACACATGAAAGGTGTTATGTACTTCACTTAATTCTTAAGGTAGTTCCAACTTATATGACACAGGACCAATTCTATCAATGATTTTAAACAGACCAATATACCTAGGGTTTAGCTTACTGGATTTTCCAAACCGAAATATTCCTTTAGAGGGAGATATCTTCAGATAGACCCTGTCTCCTATTTGAAATTCTAATGGCTTTCTACGTTTGTCTGCATAACTCTTTTGTCGATCACGAGCTGCTTTCAGTCTATTTTAATATCAGTGATCTTGTTCGTGGTTTCTTGAATTAGTTCAGGACCTGTGCGTTGTCTATCACCTATTTCATTCCAACATAAGGGTGATCTACACTTTCTCCCGTATAAAGCTTCAAATGGTGCTAATCCAATGCTAGAGGGATAACTGTTATTATATAAAAATTTTATTAATGGTAGATGACTATCCCAATTTCCACCAAAATCTATAACACAAGCTCTTAACATATCTTCTAGAGTTTGTACTGTTCTTTCACTCTGTCCATCAGTCTGTGGGTGATAAGCTGTACTTAAACTTACTTGGGTTCCTAAAGCTTTTTGTAATGTTTGCCAGAATCTGGAATTAAATCTACTATCTCTATCTGATATAATGGATACAGGTATTCCATGTCTGGACACAATTTCTTTTATGTAAATTCTTGCTAGTCTCTCAATCTTATAATCTTCTCGTATAGGTAAGAAATGAGCTGACTTAGTTAATCTATCTACTATAACCCAAATTGTGTCATATCCATTCCTGGTTCTTAGCAGCTTAGTTATGAAGTCCATTGTAATTTGATCCCATTTCCATTCTGGAATCTCTGGTTGTTGCAGGTATCCTGAAGGTTTTTGGTATTCAGCTTTTATTCTTGAACAGACATCACATTGTTCCACAAATTCTCCGACTGATCTTTTCATGCCTGGCCACCAGTATTGGCTTTTCAAGTCTTTGTACATTTTATTATTTCCTGGATGCACAGAATATCTTGATTTATGAACTTCTTGCAGAACAATTGTTCTAATCATGTTAGTGTCAGGTATCCAAATTCTTCCTTTAAATCTCAGAATTCCATCTGTTTCTTCTTTTATGTCTTTTAATTGTCCTTTTAGCTTTGACACATCTTCTTGTTGAGCTTCCCGAATTTGATTTAACAAGTCTGAATGTAGTTCCATTCTCATAGCACGTACCCGTAATGGCTTAGTTCTTTCTTTCCTACTTAGAGCATCAACAACTACATTTGCTTTACCGGGGTGATACTTAACTTCACAGTCGTAATCACTTAGTAATTCTACCCATCTTCTCTGCCTCATATTTAACATCTTTTGATCAAAGATATGCTGCAGACTTTTATGATCTGTATATATTATACACTTAGTTCCATACAGATAATGTCTCCAAATTTTTAGTACAAATACTACAGCTCCTAGTTCTAGATCATGGGTGGTATAATTCTTTTCACTACTCTATGTTGTCTGGATGCATATGCAATTACCTTGTCTTTCTGCATTAAAACATATCCAAAACCTTGACGTGATGCGTCACAGTATACAATAAAATTATCTGTCCCTTCTGGTAAAGCTAATATGGGTGTACTACATAACTTACTTTTGAGGAGTTCAAAAGCTGCATTCTGTTTTTCTTCCCATATATACTTTCTATCTTTTTT
Organism: Flaveria linearis; assembly: GCA_024085815.1. Classification (NCBI taxonomy): domain Eukaryota; kingdom Viridiplantae; phylum Streptophyta; class Magnoliopsida; order Asterales; family Asteraceae; genus Flaveria; species Flaveria linearis. The sequence goes on along the minus strand of CM044007.1, from coordinate 1,486,990 downwards.
AGTCAATTCTGTCAATGGTTGACCTATTCTTGAGAAATTTTCTATAAATTTTCTGTAATATCTTGCTAAACATAAGAATTGTCGTATTTCAGTTGGGGTTTTTGGAACTTCCCATTTCTTAACTGCCTCAATCTTTGCTGGATCAACCTGTATTCCATTTTGGTTAACTATGTGTCCTAGAAATTGTACTTCTCTTTTCCACAATTCACATTTTGAGAATTTTCCATATAACTTTTCCTTTTGAAGTAATTCCAAAGTTAACCTTAGGTGTTGTTCGTGGTCTTCCTTTTTTTAGAATAGATCAGAATGTCATCTATGAAGACTATAACAAACTTATCTAAATAAGGTTTACATACCCTATTCATTAAGTCCATAAATACTGCTGGAGCGTTGGTTAATCCAAATGGCATTACAAGGAATTCATAATGTCCGTACCTAGTTCTAAGTGCAGTTTTAGAAATATCGTCATCCTGTACTCTTAATTGATGATATCCAGATCTTAAATTTTTTTTCTCAAGAAATAACTGGATCCTTGTAATTGGTCAAATAAATCATCAATCCTAGGAAGAGGATACCTATTCTTTATGGTAACTTTATTGATTTCCTTATAATCGATACACATTCTAAAAGTTTCATCTTTATTTTTGACAAACAAAACTGGTGCTCAGGATGATACACTAGGACGTATAAATCCTTTATCTAATAATTTCTGTAATTGGGTCATGAGTTCTTTTATTTCAGTTGGTGCTAAACGATATGGTGCTTTAGCAATAGGGGTTGTTCCTGGTATTAATTCTATTTTAAACTCTACTTGACGAGGGGGTGGTAATCCAGGTAATTCATCAGGAAAAACATTAGAGTATTCATTTATAACAGGAACACTTTCCAAATTTCCCTTATCAAGTTTTGTATCAACTATGTGAGCCAAGAAAGCTAAACATTTATTATTGAGGCATTTTTGTGCTTTTTCAAAAGAAATTAATTTCATAATATCATTTGATCTATCACCATATATACAGAGAGTTTTGTCTTCCTTAATCAAAGGAATTTTTATCATTTTCTTATCACAAATGATTTCAGCATGATTCTTACTCAACCAATCCATTCCTACTATGACATCAAATCCTCCTAATTTAATAGGAATCAAATTTATCTTAAAACAATATTCATCTAAATTCAAAATGCAGTTAGGAATGATTTCATCAGCTTCTATTACTTTACCATCAGCTAATTCTATCACGTAGTTATCACTTAATTTCTTAGATATTAAACTAAGTGATGGTCTAAAGATGTTTGAAACAAAACTACGAGTTGCTCCTGTATCAAATAATACTTTTGCCTACTGATTATTGATAAGGAACGTACCCGTTACCACTTCCGGTTCATGACGAGCTTCATCAGCTTGTATCACGAAAGCTCTTCCACGGGGGTTGTTCTGATTAATTGGGGCCTTGCCTTTTCGTTGTGGACACTTATTACGAAAATGATTTTCACTTCCACATTGAAAACAGACTGTTTTAGGGTTGGTAGGGTTTTTGTAGTCTCGAGAGATGTGCCCTTTCTTTTTGCAGTTGTAACAAACCACTGTCATACAGTTCCCTGTATGATACCTTTGGCAGACATTACACTGTGGTTGTTTATCCATCCTCTTTCCCTGGGCTGTTCCTAGTAAATTTCTTGGTGGGGGTCGGGTTATTCTTTTCTGAGAGTTTTCTCTAAATCTTCTTCCTGAGTGGTTTTCATTCCACTTCCTTTTTTTACCCTACCTGTGGATGGCTTAATGATCCATTTCTGATAATCTCATCTGTCAGACTTCTGAACATCATTACTGTTTCTTGGAAGGTTTTTTGTTCTTGCAGATTTCACTAACCCTCTTATTTGTGGTACTAGTCCCTAGATATATCTCCCTATCCTTTTTGATTCCGGGGTTATCAGATGTGGTACTAACCTGGACAGTTCATTATACATGTCAGTATATTCCCGGTGTGCAGCTCCTTTCATTTCTAGTGCTAAAAATTCAGCCTCTAGTTTTTCTATTTCATTATAAGGGCAGTATTTTTCTATTATTAGCTTTCTAAATTCTTCCCAACTTATTTTATTCATAACATTCCTACCTCTAGTGTGTACCTCCATTTTCCACTAGGATTGTGCTTCTCCTTTTAGTGAATGCGAGGCAAACAATGTTTTGAAATTTTCAGCACAGTTACCGATTTCTAAAACTCCTTCTATTTTATCTAGCCATCTTAAGGCTTGCACAGCTCCTCCTCTTCCATCGAATTCCCGGGGTCTGCAAGACATGAAGGTCTTGTAAGAACATCCTTTTGAGGCTCCATTCTGGATTTCTTCTTCTTGTCGTCCATTTGTGTTAATATTTTTAGGCTCTTCTGGTGGGTGTGAGGTGGTTCCAAAATTTAGGTTTTGTTGGAGTTGGGTTATCAAGGTGGGTAGGGTAGCTTCTATTTGTTGAGCTACTATTTGAGAAATCCTGTCATTCTCATTTGTGCCAGTGTTCACGGGTGTTTTTTCCCCAAGTCGGGTTCTGGGTCGTCCTACTCGAGTTGTTTTTCGGACAGGCTGAGTGTTTCTTTTTGGCGGCATGATTCACTATAGTGAATTATAACATTAGTATCATAAATAAATATTCTAACACAAAATCATTTAACATATATTAACTAAATATTTCAACACAAACTACATATATCATTTGGGTTCCTATTTCTTTTTATTCTGATAAGTTAAACTATAGTTTTCTAGTTCCTGCGAATCCACTTTCATATCCTTGCGAAGATATTCTTCTTGGGTGTTTTGAGTTTCTTGATGTCCTTCTGGATTCTCCAAATCCCTAGCTGTATTGTCTTAAGTTTTCTAAGAGTTTACCGAGCTGTTTTCACTTGATCCAACTCTTGTCTTTTAGTTACCTTATTTTTACTTTCGGGGGAATCAGAATGTTTCATTTCTACGTCCCCAGCTTGCTTAGTTCTAAACTTGTTCCCATGTTGTATCTTTTTCATAGGAGTCTTAATTGTATATCCTCCCACATGTACTGGTGCACGTTGAACATAAAATTTTGATTTATTCTCCACTTCTGTTGGAGGGATATCCATAGCTTGTTGGGGTTCTGGTTCAGGTGTTATTTCCTTAGAGTTGCTATGGTCTAGATATTCGGAAGGATCGGTCTCATAGTGGTAACTATCTGAATTGATAACTGCACGAATTTCTTAATATTTCACAAAATAGTTAGTCAAATATTATTATAATTTATTGGAATCTAAACATGAAATCATAGAATCACACAACTTCATATAATTCACATAGTTCTTAAAAAATCATAAAATTATATTATAGAAAATAATTCTAAGTATATCTTGAGCTTATAGTTATAGTCTAGATATTTTCAAAATATCTAATTCCCTATAACCAATGGCTCTGATACCAACCTGTCACATCCCGGCGGAAGCGTGAATTGCTGTTTGGGTGTGACTTGCCTGATCAGAGTACATTAATTATAGCGGAGTAAATACAATAAACATACACACTTAAAATCATAAAGTAGGACATGTATTTATTCATAATATCCGAGATTACATCTTATACATAAGTTTTCAAAATTAGATATAATCTTTCTACAACTTGGTTAAATTACTGCATGTCTTCAGATACGGTGGAAGTGTGCGTCTACATACACACTATAGTCAACTATGTTGACTGTTAGTGTCACACACCCCTTCCAACAATCTCTCCCCAACCGTTGTGAACCTCAAAACTAAAGTCAAAGGTATTAGTCATCGTTTCCTGAAAAAGCATACTCAAAATAGTCAACAAAGAGTTGGTGAGAACATATTCATAACTAAACCTATTCATAACATAATCATACTGTCACGAATATTCATAAAATCAGATAATATTACATCTCAACCCTCATTCGGTTAGGTGCAGGAAAATAGCATCACAACACTAATCCTGTTGGTGCAAATATTCTCCTAAGTAGCGCTACTAATATTATCAGACGGTTTCTCATTCGAACTAATGGTTGTATCACAAATGAAAGTAAGTTTTAAAATATTTTCAAAATAATACATCAACATAACCAGTATGCTTTTTCCCCCAAAACTTAACAAATACCAAAGAGGTCAAAATGGGGCTATGAATCTCACCGTATCTCCAAATTGAAACCTATAAAATAATTCATAAAATTAGACATAAATTTCTTTAAAATTTTTAGAACCTCAGATTTAATTAATCCTTAAAAATTCAACTGTAAAATAAATAATGTTACCATAAAATTCTGAACATTTATTATATTATACATAAATACTTATAATTAGTCCAAAGTATCCAAAATCACTAAAAATTTACAGAATGTCCTGGATCGTCCCATAATTTTCTAGATGTCCAAGTCCTTACAGATTTCTTTCTGTAAATCTCATAATATTCCCAAAATTAACTAAAAATAATTATATATCTCCAAAAATTATGAAAATTACACAATCTGTTGTTTTTGATTTATCATATCTTCAGTAAATGTTTCACGATTTATGGTTCCAGTTAAGTATTTAGTTAGATTTTTCAACTACAAAACACTTAAAAATTCATTTTTCAAACATATCATGAAATAAAATACCAAATAATTCCTAAAGCTTTAATACTCCAAATGGGTCATTCTGTAATTTTTCCAGAATTTTCCCGAATTATTTTGTATTTTTTGAGTATTTTCTTTATTTTTATTGTTTAAAACAATTTTGTATAAATTGTTTTATTTATCATAATTTTGTCAAAATTTACAGAATAATCTTTCAGTATATTTATAAAGATTTTTTAATGTTTATTCCCACAATATCATTTGTTTAGTATTTTTACTAGTTTTTTCTTAATAATTCAAGATTTAATCTTTATAAATCCAAAATATCCATTTATCACAAGTTTTTCTGAATTTTTAGTAATTCATTACTGTGCTTAGTGGATTTTAAAATCTTTTAAAGTTAGTCTTGGTGTATTAGTACCAAAACTAGTTATATATGTGTTTATAACACATATGTAACTAGTGGATTTCCCTCCACGCACGTTGCGCGTGTGACGGACGGGTTAAACCATATTTAAACGAATGTAGTAATTTAATTGTCAGACAAATTCTACACATGCATTTAATGTCCAAACTCCAACAAAACAACGCTAGGAATACTTAATACCGGACAAAAAAACAATTTTGTTTGAATCGTGCTTGTTTATTTCGAATAGACCTTGACCAAACTATGTAAACATTGGATTTTGTTATAAAAATAGAGGCTCAGAGTTAATGTTGTGTTACGGTTGCAAACCGAATACGGTCACCATGCCAAAACAACAAACAATTCTTGAGATGTCATCACTGCCTCAAGTTACCAAATACAAATAACACAAACCCACAATACTAAGACTTGAAACATGTGTTCTAACAAAAGCCTCCATGAGGGGCTTGCAAGGTCATAGATACAGTGTAGTATACCACAGATTCAAAATACCATATCAGCCTAAAGCAACAACGTAGCTTTATCTGTTCACCGACATATGACCATATCGGTCCAACAATGCCTCAGATGAGCATTAGCATTAACGCAAAAGAAGAAGTCTCAGATGAGTAGGTCTCATCATCATCGACACAATGATATAGCCAGCAGAGACAAACATACGTCACACACACAACTGTTAAACACCATCGACCCCAACAATTTAATTTCATATCGCATAAAACACTGAAATCGTATACGGGAGGCGTAGCTGCAACCGCCACCATCGCCACCGTCACAACCACTGTGACAAAACATGCATCTGTGCACAAATAAAAGGGAATCTGTCATCATACAGTGATGCAGACAGCATCACAATTGTCAAAAAACTATTGAAATCATCTCAATCTGAAATCGGGAACCCTAAAGGGCCCATAACCCCAAATGCAAGCCATAGAGCAGATCAGAAATTAGAAACCCTAAAAACATTGGATGAAGATACATCCCTTCCGTCACCGCCAAGGCATCAAATGCGACCACGGACCGGTGGCGACGGGGCTCCATCCATCTTAACACATGCTTTATTTCAGCGAAGATGGAACGAAAACCACCATATCAAAGAAGAGAAAGAAGGAACGACCTCAGAATCATGACAGAGCATGCCAGCGGCGGCTACCGGCGCAGACCCACTACCGCCTCCTTGCATCAGATCTAACCTCAGACCTGTAGATCCTAAGTTCCGTTAGAAAAACACCTCCACCACAACCGACACCATCAAGTTTAAAGATGACGGACAACTGACGCGCGGAAACGACCACCAAAGTGGAGAGGCGGCCACTAAGCCGGAGCGGCGGCAACCGCCTCGGCCGTCTCTCGGCAGTGGGCAGCATCACACATCGGCATCACTGTTGTCACAATGACGACCATAAGCCTCGTGGCGTGAGCGCGACTGCTGCACGGAACACAAACGACGGCGAAACCACCGCGGAAACCCCATCTCCATCGATCACTCTCTCGCTTTGTGACAACCCGAATTTTTCGGTTAATACTATTAAAATTAACTTTCTTCGTTTATCGCGAATTAATCCATTTCACTATTTTGTAAGAATAATATAATAATAATAATAATAATAATAATAAAATAATAATATATAATAATAATAATAATAATAATAATAATAATAACATTGTTTTATAAGAATTAAAAAGTTTAGGGGGTAAAATGTAATATATAAAACTTGTTTTAAAAACTTCTGACATAAAATGATAAGAGTACAAAACCCCAGGGACCAAATGTGTAATTTCTCTTTAAACCCCCCGCCCCCCCCCGCCGTCGCCTTTTCTTCTCCCCGTCCGGCCACCTCCGCCATCTCTCCGGCGAGAGCCAAAACCCCAAACGAACGCGATTTTGACCAAACTAAAGCTCCCGACACATTTCCGTGGATGAATCGAACGTGGGGCAACTTTCAATTTAATAAAACAGGTGCTAATACCACTAAAACCGACTAACTCCATTGTCGGCCAAACAATCGGGCCATGATCGCCACTAACACTATAATAATCCATTAATCGAGTATAAATGAACGCGTATCTGTTCCTAATCAATTGCACCATTCCATTTTCTGAAACACTCAAAATTTCACATTCAAACATCGCCAAAGCCGCGACCTGTTTCTTCGTCTGTTCATCACCAAAACGTCTTTGAATCAGGTAATTAAATATACATACTGATTCGATTTTTCATGGGGAACAAAAGCCCCATGATTTCAGATGTTTTCAGGATCGAATCGACCTTCAATTTGATTCGAATCGAAACTAGGGTTCTTGGATATGGGGCAAATGGGTTAAAATGGTTTTAAATTCATGTAGAACCAAAGTAAACCGCGGCTTAGGCCTTTGGTTTACCGGTTCCTGCGCTCCTATGTCATCCGAGAGGTCCCGGGTTCGACCCCGGGCAGCCTCTTTTATTTTTTTAAAGCCCTTTTTAAGCTTTTTAAAATTTCAGAAAATTTCTAAAAATTATAAAAAAATTATTTTATAAACTCTGTTTATTTTAAAACCACCAAATTAATGTTCTGGAATTTATTTTAACATTAATTACCTATTTATTTATTTATTTTATTATTATCTTCTAAAACAAATGATATAATTAGTCTAAATTTTAAAAGAGATTTAATATTGTGTATTTTATTAAAACATTACATATTCAATAATACAATTGGATTATTATCTTATTTTAACCTATTAATTATCATTTGTTTTAAATAATAAACAATAAATCTTTTTGATCCAAATGTTACTTCCTTATAAGATATACCAACTAAAGGTTAGATTAATAATTTGTTATCAATCAAAACGATATTTCGATTAATGTTGAATAAAGATTTATTATAATGAATTTTATTTACATTTATACTTAAAATTCGTTTCTAAATACTTAAATATACATATATATAATTCCTCTAATGGTATCAAACCATAATTATTCTATAAACTTATTAAAAACCTTAAAACTATTAAAAACCTAATTGAACGTTAATCGTATCGTAAACCTTAACCTTAAATCTTGTAATATATACATTTAGGTGTTTGTGAAGGAACTCGTTGGAACATCGTTTAATCCTTATTATCATCTTATACACATATACGTCAAGGTGAGTTTACAGCCCCACTTTAACTTATATACTCTTTTGGGGGAGAGAAACATGCCGTTTTCATAAACGTTACATTACATTTGGATTTCTGTAATACTGCATATACTTGATACTATGGTGTTATACTTTGCCCTTCGGACCGTTAATATGGACTTAACGAGGTGATTGTTAGTAGTACTACTGGGATTGACATACCCCACCCGGGCTAGTCGCGCTAGCACAACGTTCGCAAACGGGTGAACAGTTAGCCTGTTAAAGGTTGTGGTGTGTGATCCACAATCGGGCCTACTTTATTATTTGATTACATGTCAGCTCGGTCGCGACTTCATACACATAGTGATCATTATGGATTAGCTACCCATTATATGCTTTGATTACATAATCCGGGAATTTCATTACTGATACTTATTGGATTACGTAATCCGGGAATTTCATTACTGATACTTATTGGATTACATAATCCGGGAATTTCATTACTGATACTTATTGGATTACGTAATCCGAGAATTTCATTACTGATACTTATTGGATTACGTAATCCGGGAATTTCATTACTAATACTTATTGGATTACATAATCCAGGAATTTCATTACTGATACTTATTGGATTACATAATCCGGGAATTTCATTACTGATACATACTGTTTTCTGATAAACCTGTGAACTCACCAGTCTTGTACTGAGATTTTGCATGTTTTCTCTCAGGACATTGATGTGGCACGTTTAGTAGCACAGCATCTACCGCATGTCATTCCGCATTCATCACAAACTGTTTTCAAGATTAAATCTTCATTTACTTTATATAAATTGGATTGGACGTGTGTTGCGTGTTCCAAAACTGTTGTTAAACGTTTTTCTGTTTTCGCTTCCGCAATACTTAAACATATTTGGTTTGTTTCATTAAAACTAATCAACTTATATGATTTGTAATTATCGAGTCGTTTGGTGTAACTGATGCTTATCTGAGATCCTGGTTATGTCACACGCCTGACGGTAAAACCCCGTTAGCGGATTTTGAGGGTGTGACAGATTGGTATCAGAGCATTAGTTATAGCGAACTAAAATGGACTTGCATCTCATTTGCATTGCATTTTAGATTATAGCTGGATTTGCATTAGTTACACACACATAGATTTCTAAGCTATGTTTACTTAATCTGGGTGCTTGAAAACTTTTACTTTAACATACGGGAGGGTTTGTGTGCCTAATTCAAGTGATTTCAAACTCCAAAACTCGATTGTTATTAATGGTTTTCAAAGTCTCGTCAAAGTCTGTGTCCCACCACTGAATACATGCAATGCTGGAAGAGTAAGATGCCTGTATCTCGAGGTGTTCTGTCTAGGCAAGGTATTCGCATGTATCCAAATCAACCGATGGACCTGTTTACCTTACCTGGGAACTCTCGGGATGAGTATCTGCTTATAGGTACGCATGTCTGTCACACCCTCAAAATCCGCTAACGGGGTTTTACCGTCAGGCGTGTGACATAACCAGGATCTCAGATAAGCATCAGTTACACCAAACGACTCGATAATTACAAATCATATAAGTTGTTTAATTTTAATGAAACAAACCAAATATATTTAGGTAATGCGGAAGCGAATACAGTAAAATATTTAACAATAGTTTTGAAACCCACAACCACGTGTCTAGTCCAGTCTATGTAAAGTAAATGCAAATTAACTCTTGAAAACATTTGTGGTGAATACAGAATGACAGGCTGTAGATGCTGTGCTCCTAACGTGCCACATCAATGTCCTGAGAGAAAACATGCAAAAATCTCAGTACAAGACTGGTGAGTTCACAGGTTTATAAAAAAAATAGTAATTATCAGTAATGAAGTTCCCGGATTAAGTAATCCGATAAGTATAGTGAAATCCCCGGATTTATCAATCCGATAAATATAATGAAATCCCCAGATTTATCAATCCGATAAATATAATGAAATCCCCGGATTTATCAATCCGATAAATATAATGAAATCCCCGGATTTGTATTAAAGCATATAATGGGTAGCTAGTCCATAATGATCACTAGGTGTATGAAGGCGCGACCGAACTGACATGTAAGCAATAGTATAATGTAGGCCCGGTTGTGAATCACACACCACAACACTTGAAATTAGGCTAACCGTTCACCCGTTTGACCAGCTAGCGCGACTAGCCCGAGTGGGGTATGTCAATCCCAGTAGTACTACTAACAATTACCTCGTTAAGTCCATATTAACGGTCCGTTGGGCAAGTATACACCATAGTATCAAAGATATGCAATATCACAATAATCCAATGTAATGTAAGGTTTATAAAAACAGCATGTTTCTCTCCCCCAAAAAGAGTATAAAGTAAAAGTGGGGCTGTAAACTCACCTTGAATGCGTTGCAACAAAAATGTAAGCACAAATGATCGGGTTTCAATTAACCTGAGTTTCATTTAATATTCAATTAATATTAAATATCAATAAGGTGATCGTACGGTTTCGCGTTTCACGACTCGGGTACCAGTCTGCCAACAATGTTTACACCTAATCCCAAACAAGGAAAAAGCATACACAAACTCTCACAAGCCTAAACCCTATTTATTCACGCCTACACCAGACCATTCATGAAAGTACTCTTCATATTTTTATAATAAACCCAAACGTTTGATTATACACGCCTTACACCACTCAAAGCATAACGGTCCCCTCGTGACACAATTATATATATACATATATTTTATATGTAGTATGCAATTCACATCCCTTCATGCATATTTTATACTATATAAGATAACACACATAAGCATTTTATTCAAGGTAATTGCATACACATGTACCAGGACTAATATGCGTGTGTGTATATATATATATATATATATATATATATATATATATATATATATATATATATATATATATATATATACCCACACACACACGCTCACATATACACATTTCATATGCAAAATCAAATTATCCGAATCATCATGCACTAAGAACACTCACACATGGCTGAAAATATCCATACATAGCAACACACATCCATCATCGAAATCACACTCCAATTAAGCCTACCATCATCACAATTATTGGATCAGAAGTTGTCCCTCACAATTAAATCATTTGGATCTTGATTAAGGAGAATTCCATTAGTGTCATCTAGACAAAAATTTAATTATTCAAACATATACACATAGATCGTACATAACACACACATGTGCACGCACATGAGCACACACATGAGTGCATATACACTGCCACACACTTTAATACATTCAAAACATTTGCACTACCTACATCCAATATATATATAGGTTCACATGGGCACACACCTTTATACACATACCCACAACAGTAACATGCATCTACTCGAGAATCCAAACACAAACTACTTCCTCTTGATTCTACCCGCTGCACACATACGTATACATATATACAATCAGATATATACAAATATAGATACAATTAGTTCAGCGCAGAAGCATAATTAACATATATATACACACTGCAGAAACATACATACATATATATAACGACATACATACATACGCAGAATATATACATACATACATACGCAGAAAACATACATACATACGCACATATTCATCGCGTACACAGCAGCCGAAGGCTGCTGTGTTCGTACTTCCTGCACAACATATATACATACATACACACCTGTGCACACATATATATACGTACATATACAACAGCATACACATACGAATAGAAACGTATACATACATATACACACATCAGCTTATACATATGCACACAACAGCACATACATATACGCACACAGCACATACATATACGCACACAGCACATACATATACGCACACAGCACATACATATACGCACACAGCACATACATATACGCACACAGCACATACATATACGCACACAGCACATACATATACGCACACAGCACATACATATACGCACACAGCACATACATATACGCACACAGCAGCCTTCGGCTGCTGTGTTCTGTTTCTCACACACATATCCACGTGTACATACACAACATCACAGAATATATACATAAATACATACACAGCACACATACCTACATGTACATATATTCTCATCAGTTGAATTGTAGCCCACCCAACCCGATTGGAACCCACCACCGCGACCCGAAACTCGAAACCGTAATGTATTGAATAAGGATAATAATCGATGAACATACCGAACGAAATACTAACAAATTCGCACACCGTTCGTGGCTGCCGGTTCCCTAGATCGGAGACGGAGGGAGTTGATTTGGTGTAAAGGTTGCTCGGCCACAAAGGAGGGCTACCGAAGTCGAGAGGGGCTGCGAGGAGGAGAGTTTTCTGTCGAATAAAGGGGAGGAGGTAGCCACCAATGATTTCAAGTTGTTAGAGTTCCCGAATTGTTGAAAACGTGGTATGGGGTCGGTTGTGAGAGGAAGGGGCGGTGAGGATGAGGGGAAATCAGTGAGATAAAGTGAATGGTTGTGTTTGCAGAAAACACGGAGTAATGCCTCAATTTCTTCCATTAACTCAAAAGCAGACAAACACCTATTATTATTATTTTTATTACTTATTATTATTATTATTATTATTATTATTATTAGTTTTGTTATTATTATTATTATCATTATAAAAATAATAGAATAAAAAAAAATTTGGGTTGTCACATTATCCCCTTGTTGAAGGAATTTTCGTCCCGAAAATTGGAACACTGGGGTTGATAAACAAGTATAAGGAGAATTCGGTTAAACCGATAAATAAACTATGAAAATACATGAGGACAGTTAATACACACAGTGAGTTAACGAGCTTAATGCTAACTGACGTACTGGTTAGTGCCAGATGTCACTCGCATTCACCACATGATCTTCAACAAGAAGAATCTTAGGTTTCCTTTCTGATTTGGGAATATCTTGAATGTTTCTAGCACTTTTGTTCATCAGAAGGTGATCATGAAACCATCGGCAGCTCATAGTGATTCTCTTTTTCTTTCATGATGCAGTTTGCGTTTTCATTTTCTGAGGTAAACTTTGAAGAGTTGATGTCATCATCTGATAACTCTTTGTCAGTTATATCATTAAATCCATCTGTATCATCTGAGCTATCACACGCATGTGAAACTTTATGAGATAGAACAAATGTGAAAGTAGATCCACAATGTTCTTTGCTTGGTATCGTGAGATATCACAGTATCCTTCAGTTGAGAGGATTTCATGCTGAAATTCAGTTGGAGTTAAGTTCTGAAGGTATATCCACGAACAAATGCGGATATTTAGACTTCATCTGATCCTCCCGTTCCCATGTAAATTCCGGTCCCCGTTTAGAGTTCCATCTTACGCGCACAATGGGAATTTTGCTACGCTTTAGTGTCTTGACCTCTCGATCCATGATCTCCACTGGTTCTTCGATGAAATGTAGTTGATCATCTATCTTTAATTCCTCCAAAGGCACTATCAATGATTCATCAGACAGACATTTCCTCAGATTGGATACATGAAACACATCATGTATCCCCCTGAGTTCTTCAGGTAAATTTAACTGATAGGCTACAGGGCCAATCCGTTTGACAATCTCGAATGGCCCCACGTATCTTGGGCTTAACTTCCCACGCTTTCCAAAGCGTATTACACCTTTCCAGGGTGAGACTTTCAACAGTACTTTGTCACCAACCCGAAACTCCAATGGTTTACGACGCTTGTCAGCGTAACTCTTTTGTCGATCACGTGCTGCTGCCATACGGTTACGAATTTGCACGATCTTCTCAGTCGTTTCGTGCACAAGTTCGGGTCCTGTAAGTTGGCTTCTCCTACTTCTGCCCAACAGATAGGTGATCGACACTTACGTCCATACAATGCTTCAAATGAGGCTGCCTTGATCGAGGTGTGATAACTGTTATTATAGGAGAACTCAACCAATGGTAGATGAGTTTCCCAACTGCTGCCAAAATCGATCACACAGGCACGCAACATGTCTTCCAGTGTTTGGATTGTACGCTCACTTTGACCATCGGTCTGCGGGTGATATGCAGTACTCATATCCAGCCGCGTTCCTAATGATCGTTGTAATGATTGCCAGAAGTGAGAAGTGAACCGAGCGTCACGATCAGAAATGATAGATATTGGTACGCCATGCCGGGAGACTATTTCCCTTAAATAGATACGTGTTAGCTTCTCCATTCGATCAGTCTCTCGGATTGCCAGAAAGTGTGCGGATTTCGTTAAGCGATCTACTATAACCCAAATGGTATCGCATCCGCTGGGAGTTCTGGGTAACTTCGTGATGAAGTCCATTGAGATCTGCTCCCATTTCCACACTGGAATTTCCGGTTGTTGGAGTAAACCGGATGGTCTCTGGTATTCCACCTTAACCTTGGAACAAGTTAGGCATCGGCTTACGTACGTGGCTATCTCCGCCTTCATTTTCGGCCACCAGTAAAATTCTTTCAGGTCCTGATACATCTTGTCTGAACCTGGATGGATCGAGTAACGTGACTTATGAGCTTCATCCATTATCAGCTCTCGCAAGTTCCGTACTGTGGTACCCAGATCCGTTTCATAAAGTAACGGATTCCATCAGCTTTAACCTCCAATTGTTTCTCCATGCCTCGCATGGATTCTGCTTTGAGATTCTCTGTCTTTAAAGCCTCAGATTGAGCATCTTTGATTTGCATTGGTAGGTCAGAGTGGATAGTCATTTGTAATGCGCGCACCCGACGAGGCTTTAGGGTTTCCTTACGACTAAGGGCATCAGCTACCACATTAGCCTTACCCGGATGGTACTTGATCACACAGTCATAATCATTGAGTAATTCTAACCATCGTCGTTGCCACATATTTAGTTCCTTCTGGTTAAATATGTGCTGGAGGCTCTTATGATCTGTATAGATCGTGCACCTGGTTCCGTATAGGTAGTGCCTCCAGATCTTCAAGGCAAACACTACAGCTCCTAGTTCCAGATCATGCGTTGTATAGTTCTTCTCATGCACCTTGAGCTGTCTAGATGCATAAGCTATGACTTTGTCACGTTGCATCAATACACACCCCAAACCCTGGATGGATGCATCACAGTAAACAACAAAGTCATCAGTTCCTTCTGGTAAGGCTAGGATTGGTGCGCTGCAGAGTTTGTCTTTAAGCGCCTGAAACGCTGTTTCCTCTTTGTTACCCCACTTATAAATTATTCCTTTATGAGTCAGGGCAGTCAAAGGTTGCGCCAATTTAGAAAATCCTTCAATAAACCTTCGGTAATAGCCTGCCAAACCAAGAAATTGTCGCACCTCAGTAGGCGTCTTTGGTGCCGGCCAATCTTTGATTGCTTTAATCTTTGAGGGATCAACATGTATACCCTTTTCATTCACCACGTGCCCAAGGAATTGCACTTCACGCATCCAGAAGTCACATTTTGAGAACTTTGTGTAAAGCTGTTCATCTCTTAGCAATCCCAGTATGGTTCTCAAATGTCCCTCATGATCTTCCTTATTACGGGAGTAGATTAGTATGTCATCAATGAAGACAATGACAAACTTATCCAGATAAGTTTGCAGACACGGTTCATGAGGTCCATGAAAACTGCTGGGGCATTGGTCAGCCCAAAAGGCATTACGGTGAACTCGTAGTGCCCATAGCGTGTTCGAAACGCAGTCTTGGAGATGTCTTCCTCTCGCACTCTCAACTGATGGTAACCTGATCTCAAGTCAATCTTGGAATAGTAGCTAGATCCTTGCAACTGGTCGAACAAATCATCAATGCGTGGAAGTGGATACCTATTCTTGATTGTCACCTTGTTCAGTTCGCGGTAGTCAATACACATTCTGAAGGTTCCGTCTTTCTTTTTAACGAAAAGCACTGGAGCTCCCCAAGGTGAAGAGCTGGGACGTATGAATCCTTTGTCTAACAACTCTTGCAATTGCTTAGACAGCTCTTGTAGTTCGTTCGGTGCTAGACGGTACGGCGCCCGAGCGATCGGAGTTGCTCCTGGTGCTAGTTCAATTTGAAATTCTACCTGTCTGTGTGGAGGAAGGCCAGGTAGGTCTTCGGGAAATACCTCAGGAAAGTCTCTAACAACAGGAATATCTTCAACTCGCCTTTCATCCGCCTTCGGTTCAGTAACAAGTGCTAACAAGGCAAGGTGTCCTTTTCTGAGACATTTCTGAGCCTTCAAATATGATATGATGCCGACCACCGCACCCACCTTTTCACCTTCCACAATAAGAATTTCATCATCCGAAATAGGTAACTTGATCAGCTTCTCCTTGCAAACGATCTCAGCATTATTCTGGGATAACCAATCCATCCGACGACTACATCGAAGCTCCCTAGTGTGACAGGAATAAGGTCCATGCTGAAAGTGTGTCCGGATAAGCCTAGCTTACAGTTTTTAAACACTTGTGTTGCTGTTATCGTTCTACCATCGGCTATTTCTATGGCATAATTAGAACTCAAATCAGTAGGCACCATCCCTAGTGTTTTACTAAATTTGGTGGACATATAACTCTTATCAGCACCAGAGTCAAATAAAACAGAGGCATAACACCCATTAATAGGGAATCTACCAGATACTACAGTAGGGTCGTTTCGAGCCTCACCTGAGCCCATGATGAAGACTCTACCTCTGCCACCGCCACCACCATTGTTGTTGTCTTTAGGCTTATCAGCAGCACCATTGTTACCGTTTCTTTTTAGTTTCGGACATTCATTTTTAAAATGTCCGGGTTGACCACATTCAAAACACACATTCTGTTTGTGGTTCTGCTGTTGTTGAGGTGCCTTCCCCGAGAGATTCACCCGACAATACTTGGCAACATGCCCGAACTTCCCACACCTCTCACACGTGCTCCTTGTGCACTGCCCAGTATAATGGAGCTGACATTTGTTGCATTTTGGGAGATTCCCATGATAGCCGCCCGAATGAGAAGGTTGGGACGGGTTAAACTTCTTATGTTGAGGTTGATAGGTGGAGGATGAAGATTGCTTTCCATTGGTAGATGGTTCCCATTTCCTTTTGTGATCTGATGACCAGAAGCAGCGCCACGTTTAGGCAAGGTGCCCTGTGCCACTGCCTGGTCGGTGAGTTTATGAGCCAGTCGGATGGCCTGCTGGATAGTGACAGGATCAGCAGCCATCACACTAGCCTGGATTTGAGGAGCCAGGCCATCAATGTACTTTTCGATTCGTTTGTAGGCCGGAGTCACCATCTGAGGACATAATGCAGCCAACTCGTGCGAACGAGTCGTGTACTTCTCAATGTCTGAACCAACCATCTTTAAATTCCAAAATTCTGCCTCCAGTTTCTGGACTTCGCTCCTGGGGCAGTACTCTTCTTTTATTAAAATTTTGAAGTCCTCCCAAGGCATACTGTTAGCAGCATCAAGTCCTAAGGTTTGGACCTGTGAGTTCCACCATGTCAAAGATGGTCCTTCCAAAGTGCCGGAAGCATACTTGACACGGTTTTCTGCTGGACAGTTACACATTGCAAAGGCGGATTCCAGCTTCTCAATCCAACGAAGGAGGGTAACAACACCTTCGGAGCCTTTGAAGGAATGAGGTTTGCAGTCCATGAACATCTTGAAAGTGCAGACTGCTTGACCTGGAATGAGTGGATACATATTAATGATTTAAGGATTGTTACGTAGAGTATCAAGGATTTGATCCAAAGATCTATTTGACAGAGGTTTACCTCCTTGGTTTTGGTTCTGGTTGATATTGTTGTTTTGATTTTGGTTTCTGGTCTGTTCGAACGCCTCGAGCGCTTCAGCAACACGCTCATTTATGATGGCATCGAGTTCAGCTTGTGTTAGATTAATGTTTTCTTGTCTAGGTGGCGTCCAATTCTTCGTCCAGACATGATCCTACGTATTCACAATACATGACAGTCACTATCGATTAATAACTATTGATAACAATAATCTGTTTCATACTAGCAGAAATGAAGGATTTGTTTGCATATCGATAGTGAGGTTTCATGAGAACCGAGACTTTATGTCTCCAAGTATAGAAACGAAAATTTTGTACTAACTATGACTGTTATCACCTGATAGAGTTACCAGAATTCTCATGCACGACAAATTACAATTACGTGTGCACCCGTAATTCTAATTTGCTTTGCATAGTCATTCATGATTCCTCCCATTCATGATAACACACTTTGTCAAGTACCGAGTGCTGTCTGTTAGGACTAGCAAAGATGATAGAGTATGTTGGAAGTAGAAACGAGTACGATAGAGTTTGCTGTGGTGCTCAAATCTTAGATAGTTTATTTTCGGGAAGCGAAATCAAGGACAAGAATTATTCACACGATAATGAGATGTTCGGAGTGTATTCGTTTGATTCATGAATCAAAGCGAGTACGTTGACTAATCAAAGTATTGGGTCAATCACAACTTTGTTGAAGACATGCGTACCTATAAGCAGATACTCATCCCAAGGGTTCCCAGGTAAGGTAAACAGGTCCATCGGTTGATTTGGATATATGCGAATACCTTGCCTAGACAGAACACCCCGAGATACAGGCATCTTACTCTTCCAGCATTGCATGTATTCAAGTTGTAAGACACAGACTTTGACGAGACTTTGAAACCATTAATAACAATCGAGGTTTTGGAGTTTGAAATCACTTGAATTAGGCATTCAAACCCTCCCGTATGTTAAAGTAAAAGTTTTCAAGCATCCAGATTAAGTAAGCATAGCTTAGAAATCTATGTGTGTAACTAATGCAAATCCAGCTATAGTCTAAAATGCAATGCAAATGAAATGCAAGTCCATTTTAGTTCGCTATAACTAATGCTCTGACACCAATCTGTCACACCCTCAAAATCCGCTAACGGGGTTTTACCGTCAGGCGTGTGACATAACCAGGATCTCAGATAAGCATCAGTTACACCAAACGACTCGATAATTACAAATCATATAAGTTGTTTAATTTTAATGAAACAAACCAATATATTTAGGTAATGCGGAAGCGAATACAGTAAAATATTTAACAATAGTTTTGAAACCCACAACCACGTGTCCAGTCCAGTCTATGTAAAGTAAATGCAAATTAACTCTTGAAAACAGTTTGTGGTGAATACAGAATGACAGGCTGTAGATGCTGTGCTCCTAACGTGCCACATCAATGTCCTGAGAGAAAACATGCAAAAATCTCAGTACAAGACTGGTGAGTTCACAGGTTTATAAAAAAAATAGTAATTATCAGTAATGAAGTTCCCGGATTAAGTAATCCGATAAGTATAGTGAAATCCCCGGATTTATCAATCCGATAAATATAATGAAATCCCCAGATTTATCAATCCGATAAATATAATGAAATCCCCGGATTTATCAATCCGATAAATATAATGAAATCCCCGGATTTGTATTAAAGCATATAATGGGTAGCTAGTCCATAATGATCACTAGGTGTATGAAGGCACGACCGAACTGACATGTAAGCAATAGTATAATGTAGGCCCGGTTGTGAATCACACACCACAACACTTGAAATTAGGCTAACCGTTCACCCGTTTGACCAGCTAGCGCGACTAGCCCGAGTGGGGTATGTCAATCCCAGTAGTACTACTAACAATTACCTCGTTAAGTCCATATTAATGGTCCGTTGGGCAAGTATACACCATAGTATCAAAGATATGCAATATCACAATAATCCAATGTAATGTAAGGTTTATAAAAACAGCATGTTTCTCTCCCCCAAAAAGAGTATAAAGTAAAAGTGGGGCTGTAAACTCACCTTGAATGCGTTGCAACAAAAATGTAAGCACAAATGATCGGGTTTCAATTACCTGAGTTTCATTTAATATTCAATTAATATTAATATCAATAAGGTGATCGTACGGTTTCGCGTTTCACGACTCGGTACCAGGTCTGCCAACAATGTTTACACCTAATCCCAAACAAGGAAAAAGCATACACAAACTCTCACAAGCCTAAACCCTATTTATTCACGCCTACACCAGACCATTCATGAAAGTACTCTTCATATTTTTATAATAAACCCAAACGTTTGATTATACACGCCTTACACCACTCAAAGCATAACGGTCCCCTCGTGACACAATTATATATACATATATTTTATATGTAGTATGCAATTCACATCCCTTCATGCATATTTTATACTATATAGATAACACACATAAGCATTTTATTCAAGGTAATTGCATACATATGTACCAGGACTAATATGCGTGTGTATATATATATATATATATATATATATATATATATATATATATATATATATATATACCCACACACACACGCTCACATATACACATTTCATATGCAAAATCAAATTATCCGAATCATCATGCACTAAGAACACTCACACATGGCTGAAAATATCCATACATAGCAACACACATCCATCATCGAAATCACACTCCAATTAAGCCTACCATCATCACAATTATTGGATCAGAAGTTGTCCCTCACAATTAAATCATTTGGATCTTGATTAAGGAGAATTCCATTAGTGTCATCTAGACAAAAATTTAATTATTCAAAACATATACACACATAGATCGTACATAACACACACATGTGCACGCACATGAGCACACACATGAGTGCATATACACTGCCACACACTTTAATACATTCAAAACATTTGCACTACCTACATCCAATATATATATATAGGTTCACATGGGCACACACCTTTATACACATACCCACAACAGTAACATGCATCTACTCGAGAATCCAAACACAAACTACTTCCTCTTGATTCTACCCGCTGCACACATACGTATACATATATACAATCAGATATATACAATATAGATACAATTAGTTCAGCGCAGAAGCATAATTAACATATATATACACACTGCAGAAACATACATACATATATATAACGACATACATACATACGCAGAATATATACATACATACATACGCAGAAAACATACATACATACGCACATATTCATCGCGTACACAGCAGCCGAAGGCTGCTGTGTTCGTACTTCCTGCACAACATATATACATACATACACAACCTGTGCACACATATATATACGTACATATACAACAGCATACACATACGAATAGAAACGTATACATACATATACACACATCAGCTTATACATATGCACACAACAGCACATACATATACGCACACAGCACATACATATACGCACACAGCACATACATATACGCACACAGCACATACATATACGCACACAGCACATACATATACGCACACAGCACATACATATACGCACACAGCACATACATATACGCACACAGCACATACATATACGCACACAGCACATACATATACGCACACAGCAGCCTTCGGCTGCTGTGTTCTGTTTCTCACACACATATCCACGTGTACATACACAACATCGCAGAATATATACATAAATACATACACAGCACACATACCTACATGTACATATATTCTCATCAGTTGAATTGTAGCCCACCCGAACCCGATTGGAACCCACCACCGCGACCCGAAACTCGAAACCGTAATGTATTGAATAAGGATAATAATCGATGAACATACCGAACGAAATACTAACAAATTCGCACACCGTTCGTGGCTGCCGGTTCCCTAGATCGGAGACGGAGGGAGTTGATTTGGTGTAAAGGTTGCTCGGCCACAAAGGAGGGCTACCGAAGTCGAGAGGGGCTGCGCGGAGGAGAGTTTTCTGTCGATAAAGGGGAGGAGGTAGCCACCAATGATTTCAAGTTGTTAGAGTTCCCGAATTGTTGAAAACGTGGTATGGGGTCGGTTGTGAGAGGAAGGGGCGGTGAGGATGAGGGGAAATCAGTGAGATAAAGTGAATGGTTGTGTTTGCAGAAAACACGGAGTAATGCCTCAATTTCTTCCATTAACTCAAAAGCAGACAAACACCTATTATTATTATTTTTATTACTTATTATTATTATTATTATTATTATTATTAGTTTTGTTATTATTATTATTATCATTATAAAATATAATAGAAATAAAAAAAAAATTTGGGTTGTCACATTGTCTTCAACAAAGTTGTGGTTGACTAAATACTTTGATTAGTCAACGTATTCGCTTTGATTCACGAATCAAACAAATACACTCGAAACATCTCATTGTCGTGTTGAATAATTCTGGTCCTTGATTTCGTTTTCCCGATTTAAACTATCCAAGATGTGAACACCACAACAAATTCTATCATCTTCGCTAGTCTTAACAGATAGCACTCGGTACTTGACAAGGTATGTTATCACGAATGGGAGGAACCATGAGTGACCATGCAAAGCAAATTAGAATCACGGGTGCACACGTAATTGTAATTTGTCATGCATGAGAATTCTGGTAACTCTATTAGGTGATAACGGTCATAGTCAGTACAAATTTTCGTTTCTATCCTTGGAAACATAAAGTCTCCATCATTAAACAAATAGTGCCTATATGCTTGGAGTTTACTTGTTACTATATACTACTATTGGAATACTAATGGACATAAGGACATTACACGAACCGTGCTTGATGAGTGGTTGACAATACTATGATGTTAACTTGGGGTAAGTGGAGCTAGGGTGACCATGCAAGGTAAATTACCATTACGGGTGCACACGTAATTGCAATTTGCACTGCATGAGAAGCCTGGCAAATCTTACCATGAGGTAACAGTCAGGAGCATCACAAGTTCTCTATTCTATACCCTAGGGTGCTAGGATCATAATTCTAGTAAGACCTTGTTAAGGGTAACAAAACATTACTAACACTTGCTATTACTTAAGTCCTGCCCTACTTAGAGCCTTCAGGGATTTCCAATCACCAACTTTATGTTGACACACTTTAGCATGTGTTCTCAGGATGTCACAACTCTATCAAAACCTTACAACTCACATGTTATAAATCGTTGAATCTCAATTAACTGAACCTAATGCTCTAATTTTCGGGACGAAAATTCCTTCAACAAGGGGATAATGTGACAACCCGAATTTTTCGGTTAATACTATTAAAATTAACTTTCTCCGTTTATCGCGAATTAATCCATTTCACTATTTTGTAAGAATAATAATAATAATATAATAACAATAACAATAATAATAATAATAATAATAATAATAATAATAATAATAATAATAATAATAATAAATAATAATAATAATAACATTGTTTTATAAGAATTAAAAAGTTTAAGGGGTAAAATGTAATATATATAAAACTTGTTTTAAAAACTTCTGACATAAAATGATAAGAGTACAAAACCCCAGGGACCAAATGTGTAATTTCTCTTTTAAAACCCACCCCCTCCCCCCGCCGTCGCCTTTTCTTCTCCCCGTCCGGCCACCTCCGACCATCTCTCCGGTGAGAGCCAAAACCCCAAACGAACGCGGTTTTGACCAAACTAAGCTCCCGACACATTTCAGTGGATGAATCAAACGTGGGGCAACTTTCAATTTAATAAAACGGGTGCTAATACCACTAAAACCGACTAACTCCATTGTCTGCCAAACAATCGGGCCACGATCGCCACTAACAACTATAATAATCCAATTAATCGAGTATAAATGAACGCGTATCTGTTCCTAATCAATTACACCATTCCATTTTATCTGAAACACTCAAAATTTCACATTCAAACATCGCCAAAGCCGCGACCTGTTTCTTCGTCTGTTCATCACCAAAACGTCTTTGAATCAGGTAATTAAATATACATACTGATTCGATTTTTCATGGGGAACAAAAGCCCCATGATTTCAGATGTTTTCAGGATCGAATCGACCTTCAATTTGATTCGAATCGAAACTAGGGTTCTTGGATATGGGGGAAATGGGTTAAAATGGTTTAAATTCATGTAGAACCAAAGTAAACCGCGGCTTAGGCCTTTGGTTTACCGGTTCCTGTGCTCCTATGTCATCCGAGAGGTCCCGGGTTCGACCCCGGGCAGCCTCTTTTATTTTTTTTAAAGCCCTTTTTAAGCTTTTTAAAATTTCAGAAAATTTCTAAAAATTATAAAAAAATTATTTTATAAACTCTGTTTATTTTAAAACCACCAAATTAATGTTCTGGAATTTATTTTAACATTAATTACCTATTTATTTATTTATTTTATTATTATCTTCTAAAACAAATGATATAATTAGTCTAAATTTTAAAAGAGATTTAATATTGTGTATTTTATTAAAACATTACATATTCAATAATACAATTGGATTATTATCTTATTTTAACCTATTAATTATCATTTGTTTTAAATAATAAACAATAAATCTTTTTGATCCAAATGTTACTTCCTTATAAGATATACCAACTAAATGTTAGATTAATAATTTGTTATCAATCAAAACGATATTTCGATTAATGTTGAATAAAGATTTATTATAATGAATTTTATTTACATTTATACTTAAAATTCGTTTCTAAATACTTAAATATACATATATATAATTCCTCTAATGGTATCAAACCATAACTATTCTATAAACTTATTAAAAACCTTAAAACTATTAAAACTTAATTGAACGTTAATCGTATCGTAAACCTTAACCTTAAATCTTGTAATATATACATTTAGGTGTTTGTGAAGGAACTCGTTGGAACATCGTTTAATCCTTATTATCATCTTATACACATATACGTCAAGGTGAGTTTACAGCCCCACTTTTACGTATATACTCTTTTGTAAGAGAGAAACATGCCGTTTTAATAAACGTTACATTACATTTGGATTTCTGTAATACTACATATACTTGATACTATGGTGTTATACTTTGCCCTTCGGACCGTTAATATGGACTTAACGAGGTGATTGTTAGTAGTACTAATGGGATTGACATACCCCACCCGGGCTAGTCGCGCTAGCACAACGTTCGCAAACGGGTGAACAGTTAGCCTGTTAAAGGTTGTGGTGTGTGATCCACAATCGGGCCTACTTTATTATTTGATTACATGTCAGCTCGGTCGCGACTTCATACACATAGTGATCATTATGGATTAGCTACCCATTATATGCTTTGATTACATAATCCGGGAATTTCATTACTGATACTTATTGGATTACGTAATCCAGGAATTTCATTACTGATACTTATTGGATTACATAATCCGGGAATTTCATTAATGATACTTATTGGATTACGTAATCCGGGAATTTCATTACTGATACTTATTGGATTACGTAATCCGGGAATTTCATTACTAATACTTATTGGATTACATAATCCGGAAATTTCATTACTGATACTTATTGGATTACAGAATCCGGGAATTTCATTACTGATACATACAGTTTTCTGATAAACCTGTGAACTCACTAGTCTTGTACTGAGATTTTGCATGTTTTCTCTCAGGACATTGATGTGGCACGTTTAGGAGCACAACATCTACCGCATGTCATTCCGCATTCATCACAAACTGTCTTCAAGATTAAATCTTCATTTACTTTATATAAATTGGATTGGACGCGTGTTGCGTGTTCCAAAACTGTTGTTAAACGTTTTTTCTGTTTTCGTTTCCGCAATACTTAAACATATTTGGTTTGTTTCATTAAAACTAATCAACTTATATGATTTGTAATTATCGAGTCGTTTGGTGTAACTGATGCTTATCTGAGATCCTGGTTATGTCACACGCCTGACGGTAAAACCCCGTTAGCGGATTTTGAGGGTGTGACACGCTTTTTCTCTCTAAAGAAGAAACACAAAAGGGGCATTTAAAGAGGCAGTTAACTATTCATACTCTTTATTTGAGTTGGTTTTTAAATATTATGTAATACTTGATTTTCAAGATATATAAAGAGAATAAAGAAACTACACCTCTTGAGTGGTGTTTGCTGCTTAAAAACCGAGAGAAAGAGCTGTGAAGGTGGTGATGATCATGGTTAGTGATGGTGGTATAGAAGGTGGTGTTAGGGTGGTTACGGGTGTGATGGTTAAAGATGGTGGTTGTGTGAGCCGAGAGGTAGAAAGAAATAGGATGATGATGGATGTCGATGGTGGTGTTTGGCTATGGTTGATGGTGGTGTGTGGCTACAGTTTATGGTGTGCGATGGTGGTTGTGTGAGCCGAGAGATGGAGTAGAGAAAAGATGGTTGTGGTTTGGTTAAGGTGGTGGTGATCGAAAGTTCTTGGAAGAGAGTTTGAGATGGAGATGTGTGACTTGTGTTCCTCTAGCCGAGAGCTTCTAGTAGTGGAGTTCTCCATCAATGAACCTAGGTGTAGGCTTGCAAGGTTTGTTGTCTAGGCTTTCTTAGTCAATACATAGGTTTAGGTGGCTTACTAGGAGTTAACTTGGTGTATGCTTAGGTGGCCGAGAATCTTCATGGGATTGCCACCTCCATTTTGCAATGATGAAGCTTTATTAAGTATAGCTAGGTGTTGACTTAAGGAGGCTAGCAAGCCTTCTATGTTATCGGGTTCAATGAATCGAGACTTAGGGTGTTAAGGTGGCGGTTGGTATGGTGGGAATGCAAGGTGGCTAGGTTGGTGTCATGAAGTAGCCGAGAATTGCTTTTAAAACTTGCCACCTCCATCTTTCAATGATGGTGATTTCATGTGGGTTTTGGTGATGTTATTTAGCCGAGAGATGCTTAGTCATTAAGCTAGGTTTAAACATAATGGTTTAGGTGTATTAAGGTTTGATTTGTTTTGATGTTTAAATGTCACTTGTGTTGTGATGTTTAGGTTGGGTTATCATATGGTTCTGATGTATGCGTGAGTAAGTTTATACATAACATACATATATAGTAGTATAGATAACCAATGGGTCCAAATTTTGTACATGTAGACATATATACATATACGCAGAATATATAACCACACTCGGATAATTATAAGTTCAACTTTTACATATATATATATATATACATGTATGCATGCTTCATTTTCATATATACTTGCATGCACACGTAAATTTTCCATTTTTATATATGCATGTAAACATGCCCACGTAAAAATTATATTTATATGCATGCAAAACATGCATATGTAAAATATATATAAGTATGACATGTATATATATAACAATGCATTTACTAAATAATATTCGTAATAAGATACTTTATTTAATTTAGGGTTGTCACAGCTCACAACATTGGCCGGTATTCTAAATGATTTGAAAATATATTTAAAAGCAAGAGATCGGTTGCCGGAATTCTTAGTTAGATACATGGGTGGTTTAAAGGTCCTTTTATCTTCTCAAATGAAGAAAGGGCACTGTTATATTTGAATCGTTGCGTGCATGTTTGGAATTCAATTTTCTCATCGCTTCGGGTCTGGGATGGCAAGCCTATCAGCTTGGAAAGAATTGCATGGTTGTCGA
This sequence comes from Flaveria linearis, assembly GCA_024085815.1. Taxonomy (NCBI): domain Eukaryota; kingdom Viridiplantae; phylum Streptophyta; class Magnoliopsida; order Asterales; family Asteraceae; genus Flaveria; species Flaveria linearis. The sequence goes on along the minus strand of CM044007.1, from coordinate 1,459,624 downwards.
TTAGAGGAATCCCTCCTCACTTGTTTGAAAACAAATTAATAATGGACCAGATTGGAACGACGTGCGGGAAAATTGTTTATCATTCTGAAGCCTCAATTATGGATGGGGATTTATCCTGCCTGTGACAGAGTTGCCGTTCTAACAAACTCTGGAAAAAAGATAGAGAAGGAGTTTATGGTAGTGCACAATCATCAAAAATTCCCATGCTGGGTAAATGAAGATGATGATCAATCTGTGGATACCAAATTTTCTTAAACCGACACGAGAGATTTCTCAGAATGAACATATTTCTGAACTGTGCAATTCTGGCCAGTCAGTAACCCGGCGTCCAGAGTTTGAATTGGAATTTGAAAGGTCTATGGCTGATAGAAATAATTTTTCTGGAAGAATCGATTTGAACGCGGAAGATGAAGTGTTGCTTTGGAGATTGGGTTGCATGGATTCACCCATGATGCATGTTTTTCTCAGGAACATAACTCAGCATTAAACACAAACATATTTGGGCCAAGGCCTGTGATTTCATCCCAAAATGACTCAATAAATAGCTTGACCCAATTATTAAATTTGCAATGGCTCAAGCAGAGAAAAGGAATAACCTGGGTGGAAATAAAATTACAGAAGAGGTGGAGAGAAACTCTAGGGCTTTGAACTACAGGGGCAAATCGTTACTGAAGAGAGTAAGATTGCCGGATCTAAACAAAGAATTAAGTGACTTTGCAAGATTTAGAATCAACATGTATTTATTGAGAAGGAGCCAAAGATCACTTCAAAAGAGGAAACTTACTTCTCAATCGGAGCCCACCCACTCATCAGAAATGGTCAGTACTAGTTCTAGCTCAATGCCTGCAAACCAGGTGGGTTCTAAGGAGGCTTCTAATTGCATTGATGACTCTGTGGATCCGGGTGAAAGTAATGGAAGTTTGTCAATTCCGCATGTCACTTCCATTGTGGATGATCTCCAAGAGGAAGTGAGTGAGTGACACAATCCGTATCAATTCATATGTTAACATTGATTTGAATGGATACGAAGGCCAAATTGATAAAATAATAAGAAATGAAAGGAATGAACGGGTGCTCAATGATTACCCATGAATTGTATTTCCATCAATCTAAGGGGGCGGGTGATCCAGGGAAAGCTCAATGGATCAAACGATTAATGGCGAAAAATAGCATTCAATTCATTGCGCTTCAAGAAACTCAATTGGCTGATTCTTCGAAAATTAAATCTCACACTTCTTAGGGAAGATCACGTTTTGAAGTAGAATTTGTGGATGCAGCAGGAAGGTCTGGTGGTCTAGCATCAATCTGGGACTCATCGGTTCTACTCAAGTAATCTGTTACCAAATCTAAACATTTTCTCGTGATCCAAGGTTTGCTTCCAAGAATTAATGTTAATATCTCTATAATCAATGTGTATGCTCCACATGATAATAATGCTAAAAGGAATCTATGGGGTGAGATTCTTCAATATATGCAGAACACTTTAGGTTTTTTCCTTGTACTTGGTGACTTTAATGTGGTAAGGGAGCCATCTGACAAAATGAATTCTGAGTATTGTGTTTCATCGGCTGAAGCCTTTAATAATTTTATCCATCAAGCTGAATTGTTTGAATATGCTATGGGTGGGCAGAGATTCACTTATATTGGTTGTAATGGTTGAAGCTCAAGTAAAATAGATAGAGTTCTCGTATGTGAACGTTTTCTTGGTAGATGGCCGGATGCTAAATTAACGGCTCTTCCAAGCGAGGGGTGGTCAGATCATACCCCCCTCCTGCTAGATGTTGGGGCAGTTGATTTTTGTGACAACCCGAAAATTTTTTTTATAATATTTACGAGAATTTACAATTTATATTTTTGTTATTATTTAATAATAATAAATAATAATAAAAATAAGGAAAATAATAATAATAATAATAATAATGATATTATTAAAGATAATTTATAAAAATTATTAAACTTAATTTATAAAGTCCAAGGGGCTGTTGTGTCAATTCTGAAACTTCTAAAGAAATTAATAACATAAATAACAAGCTAAAAACCACAGGGACCAAATATGTAAATTTTGTAAATTACAAACCCAACCCCCCGCCCACCCCGATTTTCCGGCGACCCTCCGGCCGACCGCCGGCGGCCCTCCGGCGACTCCAAACGCCAAAAATACACGATTCTAATTAAATCAAATGTTACCGACACCTTTGCGTGGTTGACTCGAACTCGTGGACACTTGCAATTTGAAAAATTGTGTCGGTTTGGTGTGGATTCCACCATCGACCGAAAGTTCAGCCGACATCCACTAATAAAACGCACTAAACTTCAATAATGAGCTAATTAAATCGCACCTCTATGATTATATATTTGTTCCTAATCTAGCTCAGTTCTCAATTCGATCTGAAACACCTCGAAATCACACCATCGATCAACCTCATTACCCGCGACCTGCAACTCAATCGAAGTCGAACTTCCGAGCTCTTTTATACAAAATTGGCATCGGGTTATTGTTTCTCATCGACTAAGGAAGCTTACTGCAAGTTTAATTGGATTAACATCATCAATTGAACATCCATCAATTCCTCCCCTGTCGCGACCTGTTCATCGTGGTATTCATCCGCAATTCGAACACAATCTGGTAATTAAACACACCTATACATTCGGTTCATCATGAGGAAACTAATCCCCAACATTAAACTGATTAATAACATCGATTTGATGTTCAATTTGATCCATAAACGATTTAGGGTTCTTGGTTTGGAGGGGAAGGGCTCCGGATGTGTTTAAAAGTAATTGGAACCATTGTTTACCGCGGCTGCGGCCTTGGTTCACCGGTTCCCTACCCACATACAATCCAAGAGGTCACGGGTTCGAGACCCGGCAACCTCTTTTATTTTTTTAAAAGCCTTTTTGACTTTTTAAAATTCCAGAAAAATTATAAAAATGAAAATAATTTTTATAAACTTAGTTTATATTTTTGAACACCAAATAAGTTTCTGGATTTTCTTAGTTAAATAATTGTTTTAAAAATATGTTAATAAATATTATTCTTGTTTAAACCTTACTAAAAATGAGTTTCAACTAAGAAAATAATTTCGGTTCAAACAATTATTATTTTAAAATCGTGGTTGTCCTAAAATAATTGTTTAAATTTTATATTTAACACTGTCATTATAAATTATTCTTTTTAGATAATAATGGGACTCGAAAACAATAAACCTTTATAAAAGTAAAGAACGTTATATTAATTAAAGGTTTTGTCATAATAATTATAGAAATCATATTATCTCGCCAAGATATTTACAAATATTATTACTGATAACAAATTACCATCACAATTGGTTTAGATTAATATTATCGATATTAATCTATATGTTATTCTAAAATATTTAAACATACGTGTATAATCCTCCTAATGGAATCAAAATGCAAATAAATACTTTGTAAACTTGATACCTATTAAAAACCCCATAATCCTAATCCTTGATTTAACGTTAATTTCAAACTTAAATCTTGTGACATATATACACCTATTTATGTACGTGTCACGTGTTAAACCAAACCATATTAAAGACTCGATTACAATCAATAATAGGTGTTGATCGTGTTTGATCGTGCATTGCCTTATTCTTTGAAGCTTTTGTTGTTTTCATTACATCAACTCAAGGTGAGTTTCACGGCCCTTTTTACTTTCTTTCCTTTTTGGGGGAGAAAACATGCAAACATATTTTATGAATGGTTGCCAGTATTATTGATATCGCCTGTTACGTTAGTGTAAACACACAAACATGTCCTGACACGCTCGAACCGTTAGTAATGGGATTAGCGAGGTAATACTGAGTAGTACTACTGGGTCTGACAAACCCCGCCCGGGCTAGTCGCGCTAGCTTGATTGGAGGTCAAACGGGTGCATTATTGACCTAACATACGATTGCCACGGTCGGTTAAGACGTGGAACACAACGATTGCCACGGTCGGTTAAGACGTGGTGGAAACACATATAGGACGTAAACAGTCAGCTTCGGTTCGAAACGCTAAGTAACAAGAACAGAGGCTAGCTACCTAACGATATGCAATATATACTAAACCATTGAAACGCAAACCATGGATACGCTTACAAACACATTTCTTGATTAAACCTGTGAACTCACCAACTTTATGTTGACACATTTTAGCATGTTTTCTCAGGTCACAGAAACGCACAAGATTAAGAACTCAGCTAGGATGCATGCATGGCATACATCACAACACAACTGGTTTAATTTGTGAAACGCTATTGATTCTTATGGTTAAAACGCATGTTGAAACGATTCACTGTTGATTTCTATATTTGAAACGCTTCCGCAAGTCTGAAACACTCATGTTTGATTTAAACAACTAATCACTTAATGTTATGTTTTGTAATTACTGTGTTTGGTGTAACTGATGCTTATCTAAGATCCTGGTGTGTCACACGCCTGACGGTAAAATCCCGTTAGCGGATTTTGAGGGTGTGACAATTTTGGCCCTCCTCCATTTCGGTTTTTCAACTTTTGGCTGCAAAAGCAAGGTTTGGACGACTTGATACAAAGATTATGTAGCTCCTTTGTGTTTATGGGACCGACGGACAAAAAGATTAGCTGTAAAATTAAAATGGTTAAAGTCCGGCATAAAAAATTGGTTTCATGAGTTGAGAGCAAAAGAAATGGCATATGAAGAAAACTTGAAAACCCAATTGCAGTATCCAGATCATTTAGCTGAGAATGGTGATCTTATGGACCATCAACTTGAAATTAGAATTGGAGTTTTATATGAATTGAAAAGATCCACACGAGGAAGAAAGAGGACATGATTCAAAAATCTAGAATTAGATGGGCCCTTGATGGTGATGAGAACTCAAGATTTTTTCATGGGGTTATTAATTCTAATATCTCAAGCAATAGAATTCATGGTATGCTAATTAATGGAGAATGAGTTATAGATCTAAGCCTTGTCAAGCAACACACAGTCGACTTTTTTATGAACAAAATTTGAGAACAATGTTTCAAGTCGCCCTCACTTTTCAATACCTGGATTACGTGAACTATCTGATGAAAGGCGCAAAATTTAACTTCCCCATTTACTTTGGCAGAACTGAAAAATGCTGTATGGGAATGGGAAGGAAATAATGCACCAGGCCCAGATGGGTTTAATTTTTGCTTCATTAGGCATTATTGGAATCTGCTTGAAAGGGATTTCCTTGATCTCATGATGCAATTTCATGAGAAGAGTGTTATTAGTCATGGCTGTTTATCCTCATTCATAGCCTTGGTACCCAAATCCACAGATCCACTCACACCAAACGACTATAGGCCGATCAGCCTTATTGGGGTGATTAATAAGGTAATTTCCAAGATATTATCAAACCGATTGAAAGGAGTTCTTGGGAGTTTGATATCGGAGGATCAAACTGCCTATGTGTCAAATCGATCCATCTTGGACGGTCCTCTTATTATTAATGAGGTTGTTTCATGGCTCAAGAGATCTAAAAGTCAAGGTATGATTCTAAAATTAGACATTGCTAAGGCTTTTGAATCACTTGATTGGGAGTTCCTTGATCGTATTCTCTTGCAAATGAAATTCCCATTGTTATGGCGATCTTGGATCAACGTAATCTTGAAGTCTTCCCGAGCTTCAATGCTAATTAATGGCAGCCCAACGGTTGAATTTGATTATCGGAGAGGATTAAGGTAAGGCGATCCGTTGTCTCCGTTTTTATTTGTTATTGCCATGGAAGCTTGGTCTTGTATCATGAAGAAAACTGTCTCAATCGGTCTCTTTGAGGGCTTGCAATTGCCCAATAACGGTCATGTGTTATCTCACTTTCTCTTCGCGGATGATGTAATTCTCACTGGTAAATGGAATGTGATGAACGTTCGTAATATTGCTAGGCTCTTGAGAGGTTTCTTTTTGATTTCGGGTCTAAAAGTCAACCTCCTCAAAAGCTCCATTTATGGTGTTGGGATTCCTGATTGTGAGTTGCCCCTTAATATTATGATGCCAAACCGGTAAACTACCATTTTCATATCTTGGGTTAAAGATGGGTGCGAACATGAATCTCATTAAAAATTAAAATCCGGTGATTGATGTATTTAATTCTAGATTATCAAATTGGAAAGCCAAATCATTATCAATGGATGGTAGATTTACCTTAATAAAGTCAATATTAGAATTATTGCCAATTTATTACTTCTCGTTGTATAGAGCACTGGTCAAGGTAATTAACACCTTAGAGAAATTAAGGAAAAATTTTTTATGGGTAGTTTTTGGAACAAATCATAAAATACATTGGGTAGCATGGGAAAAGGTGATCCGTCTAAATGAAATGGTTGGCTTGGGAATTACTCATTTGAAACATTCAAACATGGCAATGCTCTCAAAATGGTGGTGGAGGTTTAAAAATGAAAAACATTCGTTGTGATGGAATGTCATATGGTCCATTCATCACACTGCAAGAAGTTGGAATCCAATCCCGATTAGACTAACTCAAACTAGAGTTTGGAAGAACATATTCAAAATTGGGGATGATTTCACGGATATGGATATAAATTTGAACTGTCTACTAATTGGTGTTTTGGGAAGAGGAGACGCAATAAGATTTTGGATTGATAGATGGTATGGGGAGGTTCCTCTCATGGTGGCGTTTCCCTCGTTATTTGCTTTAGAAGATTGCAAGAGCATTTTAATCAGTGACTGTTTCAAAATACAGAATCAAAAGATAATATGGATTTGGAGATGGAAAAGAGAATTACTCACTATTCAAGAAAAGAATGATTTGGCTCTTTTAGTGGTAATGTTACTGTCGGTAAACCCAATGGGGAATAAAGACACTTGGAGATGGGGTGATGGGGCTGAACAAGACTTTTCTACAAGGTATGTAAAGACTCTTTTACATAATAAGAACATTGTGTCTGATGAGTATAGATTCCCTTGGAATGGATGGGTTCCCAAGAAAGTAAACATATTCAATTGGCAAGCCCAAATAAACCGAATGCACACTTGTGATTCGCTTTCTAGGAGAAACATCTCCTTAATCTACTGTATGTAGGCTTTGTGGGCAATCAGATGAAACGGTGGAGCATCTTTTCACGACATGTAGCCTATCATTGTTGGTTTTCTCGAAAATTTGTACCTGGTGTAACATAGGACCGATGTTTGCTTTATCGTTTAAGGATCTCATGGATGCCCCTTATTCACTAAAATCATCATCCCCTTTTAGTGATCCCCTTTTAGTGATCTCATGGATGCTTCATGGCAACTACTTGGATCATATGAAAGCATCGTAATGAAGTCATCTTTGAGAAAGTAAAACCATCGGCAAATAGAGTTATTGGCGAAATCAAGGCAACAACTTTTTTATAGTTGAAGACAAGAGGCAAGAAATCAAAGTCATCAATATTATGTAACTTTCTATTTGAGATTGACTGATTGGTGATGTTTATTATGTATTATGTATACTCTCTCTTTTGTTTTTTTTGTTGTCGTATGAAGTTCTTAGCTTCTTATTAGCCCATCTTTTTACTTATATAAAATGCTATTTGCCGTCCAAAAATTAATAAGTTCACTTGTTATCACTTCCAAAAGATGAGATTGTCTACAACAAGAAAAGAATAACCAACCAGTAGCATAATGTCTATTGGATTATCTCTATTACAGTTGGCATTTGTAAACCAATCTATTATGTGATCATGATTATTTTTCCATACTTGACCCGACATGAAGTACCCTTTTTATGGTTTAGAATATGATTAAATACTTTCATATAGTTTTAAAATAAGAAAATCTTGAGTTCAGAGTCTTGTTTAAAGTAAAAAATACCCTTCAAGTTCTGGGTTTTCTTCTGAGTGGATTGGGGTTTGGTTCTTGTTGGGAAACAAACGTATAGATACGACCGATTAATATAATATTTATCTTTCAAAATAGGGTTGCATATTATGTATTTTCGCGTCCATTTGTCATGACATAACCCACTTGGATGACACACATAACTTTATGTATTTTTTTATCCAGTCTTTTAAAAATTCAAGGGTATAGTAGGAAAATATGCTTTCGATAAGTTTTAGACGTAGAATTCAAGTGGAAGTTTGGAACAACTCATTCTTGTCAATTTGTCATTATACTTGTACCAGCGGCCTATCTGAAAATAATATATGATGGCAATACCACAATCTGATAATGAAATCAGAACCATAATAATTTTGTGGAGGCTTAGCTTTTAACCATTCAAACTCATTTATAAAGAGAAGAACTATGACAATTAAAGGATTTGAACCGATAAAATATTGGGTACCGTTAGATCAAACGCTTGTTCGATAAGAATAATCTAATACGTGAAATATGAAAATCAAAAATATATTTCAGTTACTACATAGTTATACTTAATTGTTGTTTACGAACCAAGTACATTTCTCTCTTATTTAATTTTTTAAAAATCAAGCTACCATTTTAAAAATAGATTTTAATAAGGAATTAAAAATCACATCTTCTTATTAAAATATTAATAATAAAAATTTTATAATATACAAATTTTCTAAAACACTAAATCTTTTTAAACAAAATATATTTTAAATCGGTCCTTTTTTAAAAAAATTATTAAAAAGGTGAAATTTTCTAATAGCTGGTTTTTTTAAAACAACCAGAATAATTACAAACATAGTTTTTTTAATAAACTAGATTTTTATATAAAATATACTTTTTATAAAAGTTTTAAAATAAATATTTAAAAATAAAACTATTTAGATAAGAGAGTAAAAAAATAGTATAATTGTTTTATTTTTTGAAATATTACTTCTATATAATTTTAAGGGAAAATTACCAAAATAACCAATTGACCAAATCAAATTACGAAAATAACCAGTCGAAATTGAAGTTTGAAAAAAAAAACAAATCACAACCCATCATGTGTCATCCCTCGCTGACATGGCGAGGGATTATGGGGATCCCTCGCCTAGAAAAACGTGCCCGACGAGGAACTCACATGATCCCTCGCTCACGTGTACCTTCTCGCCCAGAAAAACGTGCCCCTCGCTGAGTCAGCGAGGGATTATGAGAATCCCTCGCCCTTAATACGAAAATACCCCCCTCGCCTGAAATTTAATATATATATATATATATATATATATATATATATATATATATATATATATATTTAACCCAAAAAATCCGAGATTTTTAATTATTTATTATTTTTAAATACTTAAATATTTAATTTAATTTTATTTTGCCCTATATAATACAATTTTTTTACCCTTAACAAATCTTACATTTTTCTTAAAATTCTCTGAAACTTTGTAAAATATTAATTAATATCATAGTATGCAGTGGTGGTAAATGATATTTGCAAACGGTGTTAAAAAATATCTACCATTAAAATATAAATGTGTTAGACATGTTATTTGCTTGTGTCGTGTTAAAAGTTACTATTGAAAGCTGTATAATATTTAGGAGTTATAATATAAATAAAAACGAGATAAATGTCTAAGCTTTATTTATTAGATGACAATTAGCTTAAAATCATAAAACAATAACAAAATATAAATGTTCAGTAGAATCACTCATATAAGGTTAGCATATCTTGACACAACTTGAAACACTACATGTAATTATGTAAGTAATCAACTTTTACTCGGCCACTATACTTGTTTGATCAAACACGTCATGATGTTGAACATGAGCCGCTTAATTATTCGAAAACTTGATTACGACTCGTTATACGAGTTAACGTTTAAGAGTTTCTGTTTTTAGAAAAAAATATTAATAAAAGCTCTTATTTAGATTTTAAAGAGGGTATATTTAAAAATGTTAAAGATTTAAAGTTTAATAGTTATTTTTTACTTTTCCATCTAACTATAATTATCAAAACTAAAATTATTTTTCCATCTTGCAATCTTTACCATCTCTTAATTTCAATAATTTTGTTTACTCTAACTATCTGATATTTACACTCATTTTTTATTTTTCGAGTTAAATATTAACACGAAACGATTTTAGGGATAATTACCAAAATAAATAATTGACCAATTAAACTTTATACAATAACATTTGACTATTTTTTTTACAAAAAGGATAAAATAAAGAACTAACAAATTCTTTTAAAAAATAAAAAATAATAATATAAATATTTTGACTCGGCGAGGGAAATGTCAAATCCCTCGCCCGGATAACCGTGCACCTCGCCTTGGTAATAACGCCCTCGTCTCTTTGGTCAAATCCCTCGCTGATGTGGCTGGTCCTCGATGACATGGGTGATCCTCGATGACATGGGTGATCCGAAGGCTGACGTGGACGAGGGTTGGGTCATATCCCTCGCCTAGGTGGTTGTGCTCCTCGCTGACTCTGCGAGTGAGTGGTCAAATCCCTCACCTAGGTAAATGGACCCCTCGCCTGAATTCTTTTTTAATTCTCAATTTACAAGTGGGCGACATAATTACACGTGGGCGAGGGGAGGTTAATCCACATGGGCGAGGTTTTATGACTTTTCCTTGCCCGTGGCGAGGGTCAAAGTCAACTGTCCATTTTCGTATTTTTTTTTATCAATGGTTATTTAGGTAAATTGGGTTGGTCAAGTGGTCATTTTGGTAATTTTTCCTAATTTTAATCATATCTTATATTAAAATATCATACTGTAACTTTTCATATTTATTACTAACAATAATTCGTTTAATAAATGAGTTTATAGACTATATATCTGTCTGTCTATCTATCTATCTGTCTGTCTATCTATCTATAATTAAAAAATTAGGATCATAACACAATTATAAAACAGAAGTTTAAAAAAAATATATTTTTGTTTATTTTACTTAAAATAATTATTTACACGTAATTATAATCATATTTTATCTTCAAGCATTGTTTCATAATTTATAATTTTTATTACTAATTATTTAATATTTTATTTATTCAACACGTGTAATACACGTGGTACTAACCTAGTAACAGATATTGGGTTTATAACAATTAAGGAATGTTTTACGACACCTTATCTAGGGTCTTTAAGGAGTGTTTCTGACACTTTAGGCAAATCTCACAATCTTGATTAATATGATAGGGAAAATCTTATCAAAGAAAATGTAGGGGGAGGTGATTATAGAGAATGTACTGCATCCTAAAAAACGAATGGAGTTGGCAAAACTTGAAAACTAGACATTTAACCACCGAGATCTAAGCAACCCCCCCCCCCCCCCCCCCCCCCTCCTATATTTTCATATTAGAATGAGTAAACTTAATTTTTGTACTTTGGTTGAATTGTCAAATTTAGAATATATATCATTAAGGTTATATGTGTTTAATTTGAGATTTAAACTAACCATGTTAATGTTACTTCAAATATCTAGTAACCCATTATAAATAACAACGAAAAGGCCTTTCAGTCTCACTCTAGGATTCCCACATCAAAGAAATTTCAACAACTTGCAACAATCACAAGTAGACAAATTCTTAGACTTGGGGTTTGTCTAATTTCTTTGCAAACTACCTACTTTCCAAAATAGATAAAATATATCGATATAAATCTTCTAATATGTGTGTGCCTAAGAATTTGTACGATATATTTCGAACATAAACATAATTGCTTGTAACATATGAACCTCAAGAGTAGCACACTAAGTTACTTTAATTAAGTGTACGTTTTGGGGTGGCGGTTTGGTCTAATGATAAAGTTACTTGAAGTTAGAATGGTAAATCTATCTTAATGTCAAGAGTTTAAGCTTGTCTATGATGGGTTGGTGTAGTCATGATACAGATTAGATGGAGTAGGATAGATGTCGCGTAACATTTAGTCAGGGAATTACCTAGGATCGACATTTAGCGTAACATTCATCTCAAATAGATAAATATGTTAGACTTGAATTGTCAACTTTCTCTTGGAATTACCTAGGACTTCCATGATTCCCAAATTACTAAATGATATTTATCAAAAGGAGTTACCATTTATGTATCAAACTAAAACAACCATTTAAACTGTTATATTATTTATTAAATAAATAATTAAATTAACAAATGCATGGAAAATTTATATGTTTAATCCATATTTGGAAAATACCTGCTATTTATAATATTCGCTTGAGTGAATTTGTACTTGTCACGGAAAATACACATCTTATGCCGTGAGAACATTCCTCGACCAAAAACAACCCCCCTCCCTCTTTTTTTTGGCCACTAAAATCAGTAAGTTTTCATTGTTCATAGAGAAATGAATTGTTTTTTTCTTACTTGTCTTGTATGCATTAATAGTAGTACATATGATTATGTGGGGGAAATAGGAAAATTGGTAAGATAAAATTTTATTCTTCTAGGATTGAATATTTGACTAATAGCAAGCAAGGCCACACACACTTGCTATATCTAGGGGGTGGAGGTAAGGAATGTGAGGTTGAGGCATATGCTCACAAATTAAGCTATCAATCAGAAGTAGAAATGATGAGAGTTTTCTTTTGTATTCTGATTCTTCATGTGGCTCCTATGATTTATGCTCAAGATAATCAATCAGGTACGTATCGATCGATCATAAGAATCATTCTTTTATTTGTTATCTTCTAAATAATAAGCTTGCCTTAAGTTTTCTACCAACATGTTGTTAACAGGCTTCATTAGCCTAGATTGTGGAAGTAGGACAAACCACACACAAGAAGCTTCAGGCATAAATTATGTTTCAGATGATGGCTTCGTTGAAGGTGGTGAGAGTTATGACTTATCCCACAACTGGAGAATACCATTCAATAGTTTTAGAAGTTTTCATGAAAATAAACGAAACTGCTACACTCTAAGACCGGAGAAAGGGAAGCATAATAAGTATCTGATAAGAGCCATATTTTTTTATGACGAGTCTAGAGGACAACCCCCACAATTTGATCTTTATGTTGGAGTAGATTTTTGGGCTACGGTTTATATTTTAGACACATCCATGTATTTTTACTGTGAAATGATACATGTCCCCTCATCAGATTACATACATGTTTGCCTAGTTAACACGGGTCAGGGAGATCCTTTCATTACATCATTAGAACTAAGGCTTTTGGATAACACCATGTATAAAGAACAACATTCACGATCATTGTTCCTCGTTAGTCGTGCTAATTTAGGCACAAATGAAGAGATCAGGTCAGCATTTTAAATTTCTTAAAGCTAATTTAAAAGGTTACGTAGTGTTCATTGTTACACTTTTTATTATTTTTCTAAAACATGCAGATACCGAGATGACAAGTATGATCGAATATGGAAACCAGATACTTGCTGTAGAGCAGTACAAGCTATTGAACCAGGTTCTTTAGGACCTAATAATGAGGAACAAGTGCCATCAAAGGTCATGAGCACTGCCATTACACCAATAAACTCTACATTAACTAGATTATGGTACAGGTGGGATGCTACGACTGACGATGAATATATCATGTACATTTACCTTGCTGAAGTTGAAACACTGAAAAGCAATCAGAGGAGGGAATTCAACCTTAGTATCAATGGCACCTGGATTGGAACAATTTCTCCCACAACTAATATAACCACTATCAGAAAACAAATATCAGGCGTTTCAAACACACTCTGCGAGCTTCGCCTAACCAGAACCTTAAATTCAACCCTCCCTCCTATCTTAAATGCAATAGAGGTATATTCTTTGAAGCAGCTCCTGCAAAACCAAACAGATGACCAAGATGGTAGATTATACATACTCTGCCTGTATTTTATCTAGAATTGATGTTATTATATATATCGCACTCTTTTCGTTTTCATACCTTTTGTTGTTAAACTAGCTGCTGCAATCTGGAGTACCAAGTCAATTTACGGGTTAAAAAATTTAAGCTGGCGAGGGGATCCATGTTTTCCGCAGGAATATGTTTGGGTTGGTCTTGAGTGCAACTACGGCGCTCCCGGGGCAGCTAGAATCACAACCCTGTATGTATTCTATCTGTTTCAATTCACAACCACCACTGAATCATATATATTATTGTTCAATTTTATAACCACAAACACTCAATCTCACTTGCACACACAGAATACGCAGAGAGACACACACATACATCCACAAATGACAGACCACAGCGCTATTTATAGCCATACTTTTGACTGTTATAGGCAGTTAATTTGGCCCCAAGTCAGCGGGTAAAATAACTACCAATTGACCCATTATAAATGTCCACCTGACCCATCATTTCACGTGTGAAATACTCATTATTTACATATTGATTTAACTAAATAATCTTTGATATCGGGATGCCAGCATTACTCCAACAATTACTTGTTGATGCAGGAACTTGTCTTCAAGGGGATTAAGCGGAGAGATAGCTACTTCCTTGGCTAATCTCACCGTTATAGAATCATTGTAACTTCTTTCATATGTTTTCTTAGTTTATATCTTATTAAACTCGCTTGAAGAATTTGCTTATTTCTTTGTCTATTTTCCAGGGACTTGTCTTACAATAACTTGACAGGAAACGTGCCGAAGTTTCTTGCCCAACTAGACAACTTAAGGGTTCTGTAAGTCACCTGGTTGTTGGTACAGAACCAAGGTTAAATCTTTGATGACGCGTAATAATCTTGCATTATTTTTCTTCTAGCAACTTAACAGGAAACAACTTCACAAGACCAGTTCCAGCAGAACTTCTAAAAAAATCAAAGAATGGGTTGTTATTGTTGAGGTTTGATACATACTTTAGAAAAGAAAGCAAAATCAAATCAACACTCACAATTAATCTTACATGTTCTAACATTTTGTTTTACAAAATCAGTACTGACGAAAGCAGTGGTGAAGAAAGCAGTGGTGAAGAAAGCAGTGGTGAAGAAAGCAGTGGTGAAGAAAGCAGTGGTGAAGAAAGCAGTGGTGAAGAAAGCAGTGGTGAAGAAAGCAGTAACAATAAGGCTAAAATAGGTGTCATTATAGCGATAATTATTGGATGCATCGTGGTATTGTCCCTCGTCGTATTCTTAGGAATACAACTGAAGAAAAAGGTTTGCATCATTCTTAACCTTGTAATCGATCAAATCACCTAATATATATCTCTTCTCATCTAAAATGTCAAAGTACTTAATAAATTTGAATTAACAAATGCAGCTTTGATCAAACGGGAGGAGAGTATTACACTGAGAAAACAACAGTATACATATTCTGAGGTGTTGAGTATAACTAAAAACTTTCAAAATGAAATTGGAAGAGGAGGATTTGGAAGGGTGTTCCATGGAACTGTTGGGGATAAGCAAGTTGCTGTGAAGATGCTTTCTGAATCATCATCTCAAGGTTACAAGGAATTTCAATCCGAGGTAATGAACATATTTAAGTATAAAACTATATTTTGTAGGGTTAATCTTGACGGGTCATGAATATGTTGGAAGATTAATAATCAAGATAATCATAAGAATTTAGTAATTAGAAAGTCCAAATTAAAAGTCAATTATAAAAGTCAAACCTGTATGAATTAGCGGGAATTTAGGAGATACGTCGGTTAGAAAGTAGCCGCCAAATTCAACCTATAAATAGGTTATGTTGTATGATATTTAGTGTGTGAAAACAGTGTGTATTTTGTTTGAATTGTGTTTTCCCGTGTGTCCGTTTTACACCGGGTCACTGCACTTTTGTGCAAACCCTTGATGTTGTTCATCCAACACGAAATTGATCCTAAACATCGATCCGAAGAGGCCTCAACAGAATATAGGTCATGAAGTTGGAAACTTCATGTGGATATGAGTCAAACAGGTTAGCAGAGTTTTTATTTTGTTATGTTTATATATATGGTTTTATTAATATTAAGTAGTAGAGTAGTGGGTACAAAAGTCAAAGTCAGGGGTTATGTTTACTTGTTTTTAGGAGTCAAGGTTCCACATGTTGTGCATAGGCTAGGCTCTATTTATAAGAATTATAATTTACAATATCAAAAACACTTAAGACTTCTCATTGATGAAACGTGATATAAATACTAGGAAGCAAACTAATTCGTATTAACTAATATATGACTAGATAACATAATCTAGTAAGCATAGGATTCCTATACTCCCTTTAAAGGTGGAGCATGAAGGTCACGAATGCCTAGCTTGTCCAGAAGAAATCAAAGATGGCGCCCCCAAATGGCTTGGTAAATAAACCGGCTATGTGATGTTTTGTGTCGATGTATCATGGTAGAATTTCCTAGGACTCAACTCTTTCTTCAACAAGATAACTTTCCATTTCTCATGCTTAATGCGTTTGTGAAACATCGGGTTATTGGTGGTGTGTCGAGCAACTAGATGATCACAAAATAAAAAAGCAACTCCTATATCTTTCAACAACCAACACAACCAAAGAATTTCACTAACGACACTCAACATTTTTTGGCATTCAACTTCTACTGAGGACAAGAGACAACCAACTAGTTGTTGTTTTTTCACGAGACTGGGGCACCTCCAGAAAGAATTAAAATATCCTATACATGAGCATCTTATGTAAGAACAATCCAACCAATCAACATCACATTAGGTAACAAGATCTAAACCTCCCTTTGGTAGAAAAATACCTTGACCCGACGTGCTTTAAGATAGCGCCAAATATGCATGGTGGCTTCCATATGTTCCTATCTAATATCCAAGACAATCTGGCTAAGAAAACTAATAGAATAAACAATATTTGAGCAAGTTGCCTGAAGGTATAAAAGTCGTCCAAATTGATAGGGGAGACTAACGAGCATCTTGTCATGTAATCGTGAGTGATTGTTTCAATTTGTAGGATCGCATGACACTTTTTTTTTCCAAATCTATCTTTAAGATCATCCCAAATTTCTAAAGTTGTGTTTGCATATTTGATGTTACCTCTAATGCAATGTTGTTAGGACCGGATCGGACCGGCCGGTCCGACCGGTCGGACCGCGATTCGGGGCCTGGTCCGGTCCGGTCCGGGGTGGATCGTTTTTGTGCAGTTGAACCGGCCGGTTCGAACCGAGTCACCGGTTGGACCGGCGAACCGGGCCGGTTCCGACCGGTTTTCGCATATTTTTTTTTTTTTTGATTTTAGTGGGTAAAAACGGGGTGTTAAACCATAAATTAGTACTTTGTATATACAATATAGTTAAGTTTTATATATAACTATAAAATATATGTATAAATCATATATAAATTACTTATATTTAATTACATATATAAATATAATTAAAATATAGTTAAATCCGATCCATCCGGTCCAACCGGTCCGACCACCAAACCAGTAAGCCGTCCGGTTCGACGTCCGATCCTGAGAACATTGCTCTAATGTCTTTATCAACAATAGTGGTCAACCTGTTGAGTGGTGAAGCCACTAATTTAGTAGTGGCAAACAAGCTGATCAAAAGAAAAAGGAAAACGGATGGTGATCCGGTTTTCACGGCCAATGTTTTCTGACCCACTCAGTGAGTGGCTTTCTTCTTTGTTGTCCTATAAATGGGACTGATTTGTATCTGTAAACGTATCCGTAAGCAATATAAACTTCCAGTTACCCCGTGGACGTAGGTCAGTTTAGACCGAACCACGTAAATCATCGTGTTTGTGTTTGTGTGTGTCGAGATAACCTAACAACTGGTATCAGAGCTCAGGCTCTCGTTAGATTCACACAAACAGAGAGAAGAAGGTGAAGAGAGAAGTACCTGGTGAGTGAAATCGGGGCTAGGGTTCGGAACAGTAACAGCAGGGACAGCCGTCGCCGCCGCTGCCTCCCCCCCTCCTCGCCGTCGCTGCCACCAGCCACAGCTGAGCCACCACAACCACCCTCGATCCACCGACCGTCGCTAAGCCGTCGCCGCTGAACCCCCCGTCTCTGCCGTCGTGACTGTCCAGGGTTCCGACGAACCCGTTGCTTCCCTCGCCGGAGATCAGCCACGATCTCTAGAGGTCACAGTGGGTTTGGGGTAGAAGGTTTCGAGAGATGACAGTGAGTTTGTGGAAGATGTGGTCACGAGGGTGATTGGATTTGGGGATAGTCCAAAAGAAAGGTTATATATATATAAGGTGAAAAGAAAAAAAAGGTTGTATGCAAGACTCAAGACAACATCACGTGAGTTGGTAAAAAAGCAAAATTAGTGGATGGTATGCTGGTCTTTTAGAAGAAAAAGAAGAAAACACAATTTCTTCAAAATAAATTGAGTTTCTCAAATTTATCAAGAAGGCCCCTTAACTTTAATCAAGATTCTATCAGTTTTCATTCATCGCCATTAACTCGCCAGATAAGTTTCTTGTTTTCAGTTATTGCTTTCGCTTGTATAATTACCACTTAGCAGTACGAACCTAATTGGTTAGTAGTTATTTGGTAATTTTTTTATGGAAGAGGACGGTAAAATTAAGATCGATAAATTTGATGGGAAAAATTTTGGATGGTGGAAGATGTAAATTAAAGATTTGCTGATACAAAAAGAGTTGGATGCTGCTTTAGAACCACCTCCTACACCAGTACCGAATAATTGGGCATCCATTGACAAGAAGGCGATGTCAACGATACGGCTCGCATTGTCCATGAATGTTGCGTATAACATTATGGAGCAAACCACGGCGCGTGGAATTATGGAAGCTTTGACCAACATGTACGAAAAGCCGTCTCCCGCAAATAAGGTGTTCTTAATTCGGGAGTTAGTCAACACTCGAATAAAAGAGGGAAGTTCTGTCACTGAGCATATTAATCTATTTAAATCTCATTTGACACGTTTCTCGTCGGTGAATTTTAAAATAGATGATGAATTACAGGCTTGTTTATTATTGTCATCATTACCTGACAGCTGGTCAGGAACGATCACAACAATCACTGGATCGATTGAGACACTCACATTCAGTAAGGTTCGGGATTTGATACTGAATGAGGATTCCAGAAGGAGGAATTCTGGAGAAACAAGCTCGTTGCTCAGTACTGAAGGAAGAGGGAGAAATATCAATAGAGGAGGAAACCGGGGAAGGTCGAAGTCTAAACGAAGAAGCAAGTCGAGACCTGCAAAGCCAAGAAAAGATATACAGTGTTGGAACCGTAAGGAATTTGGTCATTTCAGAAGTCAGTGCACACAACCTTCTAGAGATAAACAGGAGGTAAATGCTGCCACAGCCTCAGACTCAGAAGATGCTTTTATCTGTTGTGTCAAAAATACTGTAGAAGACTGGATTATGGATTCAGGAGCATCATTTCATGCTACGTCTAGCACGAAGAAGATGAAGAATCTACGAACAGGTAACTTTGGTAAAGTTTGTTTGGCTAATAATCATAGTCTAGACATTACAGGGATTGGAGACATAGAGTTGAAGACGTCATTAGGAACAATCTGGATCCTGAAAGATGTTCGGGTTATTCCGGGTTTGAAGAGGATGTTAATATCCATCGGTCAACTTGATGATCAGGGATACGATGTTTACTTCGGTAAAGGACAATGGAAAGTTGTCAAAGGCAGTATGGTTGTTGCTAGAGGAAAGAAGAGAGGTACTTTGTACATGGTTGAAGTACCAACGGATAGGGTGAATGCAGTGTCTAGTGAGCCAAGTAAGTCAAAGTTATGGCATCAAAGACTCGGTCACATAAGTGAAAAGGGGATGAAGATGCTTGTTGCCAAGGGAAAGCTTCCAGAATTAAAGCATGTCGAGTCTGAATTCTGTGAACCGTGCACTCTCGGGAAGAAAAAAAAGTTACTTTTCTAAAGAAAGGGAGAGCACCAAAACTCAGAAGTTGGAGTTGATTCATTCAGATATGTATGGACCGACATCAGTAGCTTCAACTGGTGGAGCTCGTTACTTTGTGACTTTTATTGATGATTCAACACAAAAGGTATGGGTTTACTTTCTTAAACATAAATCTGAAGTTTTCGATACTTTTAAGAAATGGAAATCTGCTGTTGAACTTGAAACTGATTTGAGGTTAAGTGCTTGAAGTCCGACAATGGTGGTGAATACATCAACAAGGAGTTTGCAGATTATTGTGCTGATAGAGGGATCAAGATGATAAACACAGTTCCAGGAACTCCGCAGCAGAATGGGGTTACAGAGAGGATGAACAGAACATTATGTGAGAGAGCCAGAAGTATGAGGCTGAATGCGGGGCTCCCAAAGATGTTCTGGGCTGATGCAATTAACACATCAGCCTATCTTATCAATCGTGGGCCTTCAGTAACGTTGGGTTTCAAGATTCCTCAAGAAGAATGGAAGGGTAAAGCAGTTGAATATGATCACCTAAAGATCTTCGGGTGCAGTGCTTATGATATCAATCCTGAAGGTGACAAGTTAGATGCTAAAACAAAGAAGTACATTTTCATTGGATATGGAGGTGATAAGATGGGCTACAGGCTTTGGGATTCTAAAAACAGAAAGGTAATCAGAAGCAAGCATGCAGAATTCAATGAAGCAGAACTGTACAAAGACAGAAATGTGGAAAAATCAAAGGTTCAAAAGGAAACAATTGAGTTTAGTGTCGAGAATAAGAGGAACAAGTCTGCTACAGGACCAGTGGCGGATCCTAACAATGACACAGAACCAGAGACTGAAGATGGTGATGATGAAGAAACAATGGAAGTTTCTGACAGTGGGAGTTCAGGGTCTGAAGACGAACAAGCACCACAACAGCCTTTGTTAAGAAGATCAACCAGAGTTTCTAAACCACCGAACAGGTACAGTCCCTCTCGTACCGAACCTTCTGTCAACTACATTCTCTTGACAGAAAATGGTGAACCAGAAAGTTATTCTGAAGCTGTCAAGTTGAAGGACTCGTTCCAGTGAGAGCGAGCTATGAAGGGTGAAATGAATTCACTAGAGAAGAACAAGACTTGGGTTCTTGTTAAGCTTCCACATGACAAGAAAGCTCTTCATAATAAATGGGTTTTCAGGGTCAAGGATGAACAAGATGGATCTAAACGGTATAAAGCCCGTTTAATGGTCAAGGGTTTTCAACAGAAGAAGGGGTTGATTTTGATGAAATCTTCTCTCCAGTGGTGAAGATGACCACCATCAGATTAGTTCTAAGCATTGTAGCAGCAGAAAACTTACATCTAGAGCAGCTAGATGTAAAGACAGCGTTTCTACATGGTGACCTTGATGAAGACATTTATATGGCACAACCTGAGGGGTTTCAGGTGGAAAAGAGAATTGGGTTTGCAAGCTGAAGAAGAGTTTATATGGTCTTAAACAAGCACCAAGGCAGTGGTATTTGAAGTTTGATGATTTCATGGTGAGAACCGGTTATAAGAGATGTGAAGCCGATCACTGCTGTTATCTGAAGAAATTCAAGGGTTCGTATATCATTCTACTGCTTTATGTAGATGATATGTTGATTGCAGGATCAGACATGAACAAGATCAGCAAGTTAAAGAAGCAAATGTCCAAAGAATTCGAGATGAAGGATTTGGGTGAAGCTAAACAGATACTCGGGATGAGTATCACCAGGAGCAAGAAAGATGGATCTTTAACACTATCCCAGGAAAAGTACATCGGGAAAGTGTTAGAGAAATTCGGTACTAACAATGAGAAGACCAAGCCAAGAAACACACCCTTGGGGAGTCACCTCAAGCTTACCAAAGATCAGTGTCCCAGCACAGAAAAATAAAAACTGACATGGCTAGAGTCCCGTATGCATCTGCAGTGGGTAGTTTGATGTACACTATGGTGTGCACAAGACCCGACATAGCACACGCAGTCGGAGTTGTTAGTCGGTTTATGTCAAATCCGGGAAGAGAACATTGGGAAGCAGTTAAATGGGTGCTTCGTTATTTGAAAGGAACATCAAAGAGGGGGTTATGTTTCAAAGGAAAGGATTTAGTTCTCAGAGGCTATACAGATGCTGACCTGGGTGGCTGCAAAGAGACATTTAAAAGCACCACAGGTTTCGTTTTCACAGTGGGAGGAACTGCAGTCAGTTGGATGTCCAGGCTCCAGAAAAATGTAGCTTTGTCCACAACAGAAGCAGAATACATGGCTATTGCTGAAGCCAGTAAAAAGCTTGTATGGTTGAAGGCTTTTCTGGAAGAGTTAGGGAAGAAGCAGACTGAGTACATACTGCACTGTGATAATGAAAGTGTAGTGAAACTTGCTAAGAATCCTGTGTATCACAAGAAGACGAAGCACATTGGGATAAGGTATCACTTCGTGAGAGGATTGATTGCTGATGGAACAATCAACTTGAAGAATATCTCAGGTGCTAGGAATCCAGCGGACATGTTCACCAAATGTGTAATGTTGGATAAGCTGAAGCTGTGCTTGGCTTCAGCTGGTCTCCAGGAATAATGTTGAGGAGACCGGGTAACTGGAGGAGCATTGAAGATACTAAAGTTTTCTTACAGAGATACAAATGCACAGTTGAAGCATAGGTGAAGATTGTTCCGTGGCTTCAAGTGGGAGATTGTTGAGTGGTGAAGCCACTAATTTAGTAGTGGCAAACAAGCTGGTCAAAAGAAAAAGGAAAACGGATGGTGATCCGGTTTTCACGGCCAATGTTTTCTGACCCACTCAGTGAGTGGCTTTCTTCTTTGTTGTCCTATAAATGGGAATGATTTGTATCTGTAAACGTATCCCTAAGCAATATAAACTTCCAGTTACCCCGTGGACGTAGGTCAGTTTAGATCGAACCACGTAAATCATCGTGTTTGTGTTTGTGTGTGTCGAGATAACCTAACACAACCACCCTCTAATCATTACATGCATTGCATCCACATCAAATATGTATCTTACATCTTCCTTGGTTTGAGGATTGTACCATCAACAAACAACATCTTGTTTTTAGCAAAAAAATAATCCTCTCTTAAGACCAATACTTTAGTTGATATTGGTGATGATTTGTTAACCTGCATCTGCATTTGATAATATGAGGCATGGATATAATATAGAGAGCTAGGATCAATGGGTTTGGGATTGATTTGTCACCATCACTATCATCTTCATTTCCTCCAAAAATGTCAACCATAGTGGGTGTTTTAGGGTTTGTTTATTGATCTTAGGTGACACTCTTATACCATAATAATTATAATATAAAAACACTTCAAGAAATCTCATTGATGAAACTTGATATAAATATAGAGAAGCAAACTAATATATATCAAACAATGAATGATAATTTAGGTTGGAGATAAACTCATATATATACACACACATATATATTACACATACAAGGGAGGGTTGGTGAAAAAACCAGTAATTATACGAAAACTAAGAAAACCATGAAACCACTAACATAAGTCATAACCTTTTGTCTTTTAATTTTTTTAATATTATTTAAATATATGTTAGATATATGTTAAACATAAATACGAGAATGAAGAGTCTTACGTATACGTAACACTATGTCGAATGAAAAATCATTACGTATACGTAACCTATGCATGATTATATGTAAAACTATGTTACGGTTTTCATTTGATCCATACCTCTATGTATATATACATAAACATATACAGAGGGTAGTGATACAAAACTATAAATTATATGATCGGTTTTCATTGGTGTTCTTTACTTTCACAAATGTAGTTTTCTTAGTATCTCTCATCTCTCTCTTTTCACTCTCTCCTCTCTCTCTCTATATATATATATAGGGTTAGGATCATTACATAATCACTTTTTATTTTTAGAATCACTTTTTATTTTCAGAACCATAAAACCATTAATTTATATAAATGTAAATTAAGTCTGGTGATACTTCAGCTGTTTTACATATGCGTATATTAGACATGAACAATAAACTATGTAAAACAACTAAATATTACTATCTTTAACTTACATTTATGTAAATAAATGATTTGTAAT